>LNAC01000101.1:1457299-1518424 GCA_002007465.1 Ailurus styani
CCCTTTGCATATCCTCCCCTGCCCTCTGTTTCCTTTTCTGCCCTCTGGCGACTCTTCATTTATTTTGGCTGAAGAGGAAGCTGCCACTTAGGCTATTAGCATCTTGGAAGGTTTATCTCTAAGATCAGCAGCAATGTTCCTGGGCATAAATCAACCTGGTACAGCGTGTAGTTGACGTGTTGATGTCCATACCAAGTGGCCTGCCCGGGAGACGCACAGAGCCGCTCTCTTACAGACCAAATGCATGCTCTGACCCCCAGCGTTCTAGGGAAATAGAGTGCACATCCAACAAGCTTCCCATTAACCCCGCCTCATCATGACTCTCTCCACCTCACTACCCTGCCCCATCCCATGGATGTTACGGAAACTCTTGCCATAGCCTCACCTCTACCTGTTGGGCTCTAGGGGATACACACACGATAATGGTTTGATGTGTTTTGAGGACACTGATGCTAGCATACATGGGGAAATCTAGAACTGCTAAGACACGAGAGTGAGAGCGGGGAGAGGCAAGCTGGTCTACCCCTCTCCTCATGCAACAATGTGCTGGCCCCCTTCCCATCCTCATCTCTGCCCCTCCCCAAACACGTACACTCCAAGCTCCAAAGACAGGAGGAACAAGCCTATTACTGCACTCGACGGACAGCATAGTTGGTAGCTGTCGGCATGTGCTGATATAGACCATGCCTCTCTCTGGGGACAGCAACTATCTCTAACTACATCTGGTGTGAGAAGGTGGGAGTCTAATCAGAATTGCCCAACCTCTAACACAGACCTGGCATTGCTGACTCACCATTTACGGTGGGTGGAAAGGGAATACACTGCTTCTCGAAAATGCGTCTGTCCTCTACTTATTTTCTCTAGCGATAATGTATGTACCTTGACAGAGACGGAGTGGAAATAAAGTTCAAGTACCTATGGCCAAGCAATATCAGCTCATTCATACATGCATGCATTCACCATCGAGTTCCAAACACTACACTTTTAATGTGTGCAGCTTGCACGCACCCAAAACACCTTATAAATGTTCCACATTCACCTCTTGCTTTGGGATCTACCCTCCTCCATGTCAAAGGGTTACAAGGCAGATATGTTTTCTGTGCCAATAACAAATCAAACAAGAATAATCCATGTCTTCTTCATCCTCAAGGGAAAAAAAACAAAAAAAACACAAAAAAACAGAGACACCTCTGTGCAGAGGCCAAGAGAAGTCCCAGGAGCCACTCTGCAGATGGTTACTGAGCGTCCCACATACCAGGTACCACAGTGAGTGCTGGAGACACAGAGCAGAGTGAGGCACAGCCTTGGTTCAGGGAACTCACAGCCCCTCGAGGAAGATAGACCGAAAGCTTCCTAGCTCAGGCTGGGTGGGGAGAGATGTCAAGAAACAGATTCCAGAAGAGAAGGTCTGTTTGTGCTGAGTCTTGGAAGACAAAGGAAATGACGGTCAGCAGGCATTGTTTCAGTGCCAGCCTCAATGTTTTCAAATGTTGAGTGATGTGCTGGCGGGGGCGGGGGGGGGGCACATTCTTCTTCCAATATGCAGATCCTATAGGCTTTTTCCAAATGGTATCTTTTCTGCATATGAACTATGGTGTCGAGTTGGCTAAAGGGACACATTACAAATTCCCTACAGAAAGAATCACTGGATGGGCTCCTGGGTGGCTCAGTGGGTTAAAGCCTCTGCCTTGGGCTCAGGTCATAACCTCAGGGTCCTGGGATCCAGGCCCACGTTGGGATCTCTGCTCAGCGGGGATCCTGCTTCCTCCTCTCTCTCTGCCTGCCTCTCTGCCTACATGTGATCTCTCTCCCTCTGTGAAATAAATAAATAAAATCCTTAAAAAAAAAAAAAGAAAGAAAGAATCACGGGGCATTGTATACCTATCAGGCAGAGCTACAGATCTGAATTTTATACTTACCCAAGGTCTATTCAGTCATAAATATTAAAATTTCCATTTTAAGATGTAATATGAAGACCCATTAGGCACAAAGCACATGCGGTCGTATTATCTATAGCTCAAGTTCCAAATCTTAACATCAAATTTCCAGAACAAGCCAAACAGGCATAATCAGAGGAGAGCTTTTCAACCTTTCCCTTCCATGGACATTCTGGGGACACTTGTACACCGACAGGCTAGACAGGTAGGACAGATGTGGAAAAACAGGCAGCAAGAAATAGTCTTATAATTTCCTATTCAGGAAACCAAATATGAAAGGCAGTCAGCAGTTTGTGCTCAGAGACCCTCTCTCTGGCTGGCAGCTGGCTCATGAGCCATGGGACTATGAAAATGTGGGCCCCACGATGTTTAATCAATCAGAAAAAGGAAGTCCTGCTTCACTGGAACAATGGAGCATTGTGAACCTAGAGAACACATGGGGGAAATAGACAGGCATTTCCCAGGACTGGCCTCAATCAATGGGCCAGGCCACCCCCTTTTGAAATGTTCAGAGCACTAGAAACCCAGGCCAGTGTTTGTTTTGAAGAAGGTGAGCTGCATTTGAGACTTGGCCTTGAAGAAAACACCAAAGTAGCTACCTTCTATAGGATTCAATTATTCCATCAGCCTATTGACAGCAAGTCCTTACTATCACACAGTTCTTCCAGTTCATGCCAGAACGTGAGAAAATCCATGCATCACACGTTGCTTGCACCCAACTCTTGGGTCACAGACAACTCTCAGTTATAATTAAATCAAAATTCTCAAATGTCTCAGGTTCAGTTGTCCCTACCTGGAACCCCAGTCCAATCAAATCATCCTCCTGAAAAGTAGGAGTTTGGCTGTGCTTTGTCCCAGATCTCCTCATTCATACTCAGCAACAAATTTGGTCCTAAAACAACTTTACAAAATGGAAATGAAGCAAAAGGAAGAGGTGACGTTTGGGACTGTGGCAAAGGAAGGAAAGCTTTGAAGATGGTTACTCAGCACTATTACCGGTGGATGGTGGGATTAAGGAGGCTAATTTCAATGCTGTGCCAAGATAACTCTCTCTGATTAGCATAGTCCCATACTCCTTCCTGCATGTGACCAGCCCCCTCGTGCACTAGCGGATGGTGGGGAGAAATCAGAACAAATCATCACCTTTCCTAGGAAAGCAATTCAAGTAGTGTGTCGTGTCAGTGATGACCAGTTGCATCTTGCTGTTTTTATGTGCATGTGGCCTCATAACAGAAATTATACGCCAGCACTATAGAAAGTTTGGAAAACATTATTATTTTGTAATTTCATGATCCTGTTTACCAATACACAACATTTATCTGCGTGCTCTCATTCTTGGCTTACATGGTGGTGGCCACGGAATGTACATATCCTTCTGAATCCATCCTTTTCATCCTAACATTAAGATTGTATTTTCTCATGCTCTTAGAGTCCTCATGGTTATTTTAGAGGCTGCTTCATAATCCATCAAGTGAATGACCTATTATGAATCATGCCTGCATTGGGGAATTTTAAGGTGTTCCAATTTTAGCTGCTGTAAGTGATGGCAATGTCTTTTAAAATGAAGAATTCATTGGTGCCCTTCTGTTGTTTATAAACCTGTATATAGCATGGTGCTCAGGAAATGTTGGCTGCTGGTTTTTAGTCTCCCAAAGATCTCGGGACTGCCAAAGCCACTCTCTTCTCAACCCTGAGAGGTGATTTGTGTCCTCCCTGCTCCCCTGTCTTCACGGACAAAGAGCAATTAGGATATTTGTGACCATAGTCTCTAGGGGTCCTCTCATCTCCAAGATCTGTCGTTCACTGGAGCACAACCCATAGTGATGAGGTCAGAAACTAATACAAAATCTGTGAGCGACTACTCCCAGGGCCAAAATGAGGCAGACTTCAGGCAGGAGAACTGTAGCTAAACTCCACCTCTGCCAGCCCATCTGGAAGGGTCAAGAGAGAAGTTAAAAAAACCCAGCTACCTGGGGACAAGACCAGTTGTGCACAGAGGAATTTCCCCCCTCCCCCCCCAAAGCAGCCTGCATGCTGCAATGCTTTAAGACTGTATGTGCTAGCAAGGAGTTAGCAATGAGATCAATGAAAAATACTCTAAATTTTCAAGGTATGGTGCCTAGAGCTCAAGGTGTAGGAGCCAAGTGAAAGACACTCAACAAGTGTCTCCAAACAAGGAGATACAAAATATTCTGGCCAACTATCAAGACACTGGGTGACTGCAGAAGGGACAAAAGAACCTCAAAAAGCAAACCAATTCCCTACAAAAGCACAATGAGTATGAGCCATTTAGTGAAGAGGCCACCAGTTCCAACTTGCCACTCCACCCCCCAGCTGTAACGAGACCATTCCAGCAATATGGCTCTCAGTTGAAATCATACATGCTCTTGATAAGGCCCCTAAGTCATCAAGAAATTGTCAAATTGTGTGCCATATTTTCTAGTGAGAAAGCAAGGAAGTATGAAAAAGATCTTTCCAAAGTTTACAAGTTTCCTCCAGCAGTGTGGAAAAGGAGAGAGTGCCGTGAACTTGGGAACATCCATATTTGTTCTCTGAAAAGTGACTAAATAGAAAGGGAGGCCTCACTGGTTATATGGGTTGACAAAATGGTCCCTTTTGCTCTTGTTTACTCAGCAATCTTCTGAAAATTGACATATCAAATTACTCAGGTATATGTCCCATTATAAATTTTTATATTGGCATCCTGAATTATTAAGCATTTTCCATTGAGTGTGGTCAAAATCACTTCCCCAAAACTGTATCAGTCTACCTCTTTGGTACCACTAGGACCTTGACAGTTAACCAAAACATGTTCCTAGGATGCATCTCTCTTCTGAGAATAGATTCTTATTTCTAACAGCATATTAAACAAGTGTCTGTAAGTGTTTTGCCTTTGTCTGTTTGAAACTATCTGTTATTGCACCCATACTTCCACAAACATCTCCTCCATCTCCACGCCTTGTATCTGCCAATGACATCACCATTCTTCCTGACACTCAACATAGAAACTCAACTCCTCCTCATCTCACACCTGAATTCAGGCTCTGGTCTCCAAATACGTCTTCCCATCTCTATTCTTTTTCCCTCTCGCTCCTCCTGCATATGGCGGCCACAAGAATTATCCTTTATAAATATATTCTTTCATCCATTCAACAAATATTTAATGAATGCTTATTCAAGCACTACTCCAGGCATGATATTTTAATGAGAGAAAAACAACTGAGAAGGTTCTGATCGTGTCACACTTCTGTTCAAATATTATTTACTACCTATTTCCAAGAATGCCCCTTCCTTAAAATGTAGTCCCAGAGAAGTCTCCAATCCAGGCTCCTACCACTAGGACTCTCCCCTGCACACACACACATAGACACATGTGAACTCGACTCCCCACTATTCCCCCACACTGGCCAAGCCCTGGGCATGTACTGCTGCCTTTGTCCTGAGCCTTCGTCTCACTTCCCACTTTGGGGGGCTGCATATCCCCAAAACCCAGAGCATAGCTCAACCACTCAGAGAAATCTTTCCTAACCCTCCCAGGGAGAAAATCTGTCCTTCCCCTGTGCCTTTAGAGGAAGGCAAATATGACCCTGTCATAAACTTTATTTATTTATTTGATAGAGAGAGAGAGATCACAAGTAGGCAGAGAGGGAGACAGAGAGAGAGGAGGAAGCAGGCTCCCTGCTGAGCAGGGAGCCCAATGCGGGCCTCAATCCCAGGACCCTGAGATCATGACCTGAGCCAAAGGCAGAGGCTTTAACCCACTGAGCCACCCAGGCGCCCATGACCCTGTCATAAATAGCATTTACAACATGACATGAAGAAAATTGTCAGGGATCAAAAGGCGTTGGATTTATTTGGAGCCTTAAGTAAACTGATAAAATTGTGTTCAAAATCTGAAAAGCTGAGGATAAGAAGTTGCAATTTGGAGACACCCCCACCCCTGTACATCCCTGGGACTTATCAGCAACAAATGCTTTGTTGGATCATCACCAAAGGACGTGCCCTCTCTCCTCTCAAGGGAAGGCTGTTTTTCCCCCGAGGACCCACCAGCTTCTGGACCTGGAGGTGGCTATTCATCTGCCTTACTTCCCACAGCCATTCTCAAACCATTTTCCTCCCTTCTTCTCTGAAGCTCATCCTATCAGACCATACCACTCCTTTCCCACCTGGTTGTTGCCAGCCTCTGCCCCTCAGCTCCTGACAGCTTCGGTTTCTGGCACACTGCTTCCTTTGTACCATCATCATCCCATTATCAGTAGTGCTTTCTTCCTCATCTCACAAATGATGCGTGCATACTGCCTTCCCTCCCACTACAGTGGACAAAGTGCCCACATTCTTATCAAAAAACACCTCTCTGCTGCACCTCAGACTCCTCCCCCTCTTATCTTCCAAAACGCAATGGCAATGGGTAATAGTTGACCCCCCTCGTGTCCTTGAAACATCTTCCTACTTGGCCTCCAGGACATGATACAAATCTGTTGTCCTCTCATTTCACTTGTCACCCTCATTTTCAGATTCCACTGATGGTTTCTGGCTCTTTTCTCTTTTTCTATCTCCACTTGTCCCCAGGATGACATCAAGGAGTTCTGTGGCCTCGAAGCTCATCGATTTGCTAAATCTTAGCACTAACCTGACCCCTTCCCCAAAGGCCAAATGTATATATCTAACTGCCAACTCTGTGTTGTCATTTGTATGTCAAATAGAACCTCAAACTTGTCATGGTCCAAGCACACCTCTCCACCTTATTCCCTCAAATGTCCCTCTCCGATATTTTCCATCTAAGAGAGAGGCACCATCCTTCCCCAAATCACCCAACTCAAAAATGTCAAGGTTGATTTTGATTCCTTTCACTTCTTCATTTAGTACGTCCAGTTCATTTTCTTCTCCCCACTCACACTCTGCCATTAAGTAACTTCTTGGCCTCTACACCCTAGTCCAAGACATTAACATGTATTCACTGGACCACAGGACACCTGCTCACTGGTCTCCCTGCTTCCATTCTTCTGCCCTTACAATTCCTTCTCCAAAGAAGACCTAGAGTGACCATTTTTAAATATAAGTCTGATTAAATCATTCCACTTCCAATAGCCCAATGGCTCCCCATTCCATTTGGGATGCAATGCAAATTCCTTACCTTGGCCTACAAAGCTCTCCTTGATCTAGCCCCTACCTACCCTTCTGGCCTTAGCCAGTTTCACTCCCCCACCACTCACTCCAGAGCCACACTGGCCTTCCTCCTCTTCTCAAGCCCACCAACATGCTAACATGTTCCCATGTTAGCATCCTTCTCCAGTTTCTGCCTGGGATGCGCTTTTCCCCGATTTCCCCATGCATTGTTCCTTCTTATATATAAGTCAGGATCCAGTCTAAATGTGAATTCTTCAAGACCTTCCATGACAACCTAGAGTAGTCACCAATCACTACCAAATCTCCTATTTTAATTCTATGCATGGCACTCTCCCTGACTGATACACATCCTATGATTTATTCATCTGTTTATTTTTTCCTAACCAACTAGAAGGTAGGTTCCATAAGAGCAGGGATCTCATTCATCACATTCTCTGTCCCGAGGCACTTGGATCAAAATCATTAGATAAATGAATGTTCCTGCAATTGCCACAACAATTGCCCCTCAGAATTTCTAAGAATTTTTGGAAATCCAAACATCAGGCAGCTACATGCCCATGCAGGGGGCACAAAGGGAACCATGATTGGCAAAGGTGAGACATCGCCTTGATAAATACGACAAACATATAATGATTCATGGGAAGACCTGGGTTCAAGTCCTAGCACCATCACTTACTGCTTCCAAGTGGGCAATCACTTCCCCTCTCTCTGAGCCTTAGGTTTTCCCTATCTATAAAATGGGAATGATACACCTCCCTTGCAGGATTTGGGTAAAGATTAAATGAGACACCGCATGTGAAGTGCCCAGAAGAAGCAACACTTGGAGCCACAACCATCCAGGATTCAGGCTTCATGAAGAAGCTAAGTGAAACCTTATCTAATATGAAAAGTTTACGGGACCTAAATGTACCCAATTCCAACTCAAGCCCTACTCTGCTCTCCCTCTCAATGTGCCTGTGCATTCCTATCTGGTCCAGCACATGCTTTCTCACCTCTGCTCCCAGCAGACATGGTCAGGTCTCACCTGTATGAGATGCCGTACCTGGGGTATCTTCCATCTGTGATGCTGGATGTAACCACCTTTTCACAGACATGTGTTCTTCCCTCAGAATGATTATAAATTAGATGCATGCTCGCCCCTATACTCCCCCCCCCACTCCATTGGTCTCCTTATCTCTCCTTCCAGGCTGGTCCAGTGACACTTCCCTTGGGAAGCCAGTCAGCCCCGCAGGTGGGCTTACACATGCACCCCCTTTATCTCAACTATCAGGGCCATTTGTCCCACTGTCTGTTACTTAGCTGGTATACATCTCTCTCCCTTCCTATGTTGTGTTTCCTAAAATTCAGAAGTAAGATCTTTCATTTCCAGTCAACTCCCAGCCCACTTTGAAGACTAACTGTGGTCAAGATCTAAGGCCAGACTTGCTTACCTTTTTCTGATCTCTTCTTGTCCTCCCTTCTCCCATCTGGAAGTTCTTGCAAGTCTCTGGTGCAGTTCATTTAACTAGGTTTCTGGGAAAAGTAGAATGAAAAATGTAAACTTGTAAAACATAATATATTGTAACTAGTATAGATAGTTTTGGGGGAGGTGGACAGTTGAATGTATAGACAACTGTGACCTACAGTTGAAAGAGAAAATAGTGATTGCCAATCCCCCAGAGGTCAAGCAGGGAGGGGTCTCTTGAAATTGGGGAGAAACATTTAGTTACTAGTCTCAAATGAATCTTTCTAGGCACAAATATACACAAGTAGTATACAATGAAACATCACTGCTATCCACATTGCTATCCAATGCTCTCCACATTGCTATGTCTGGGTAACATGCCAGGAAATTTTGAAGTTCTGACAAAAGGAGTTTTTGTTGAGTCAGAAACCCAGTTAAACAGCGAGAGCTGTAATGTGTCTCCTTGGCGTGGAGGAGGGATGCATCGAATGCTTTTAAGATCTGGGAACAGGCCCCTGATGGAGTGTGTTGTGTGGACATCCTCTGTCCAATGAAGGCCTGGCCTTTGAGATCCACCTTTGTGCAGCATGGCAGGAAAACCAGCTCTCACCTTGTTGTTCTTGTGTTTCTATGATATCATTGTGTATTTCAACACCTCAAGGGGGCAACTAATAAGAGAATTAGCCCAAGTTCCTAAAAAGGCAAGGCTGCAGAGTAAACAATTGTTTGCAGCAAATATGGCATAGAATGAAGAGCATGAGCTCAGAACAGTCCAGCTACTGCTTAGCTGTGTGACCAGAAATAAGATACTTCAACTCCCTAATCTCTGTGTTCTCATCTCTAAAAGAAGGACAGTAACAAGAACTACGCTTGGATGGCCATGAGGATTTTTGTCATAATTCAGATAAAGCACTGGGCACAGGGTCTAGGCCCATGGTAAGAGCCCCCTAGTTGGGTTGTGGTCGTCATCATGAATGCAGGACTGTGGGCGCCTGGGTGGCTCAGTGGGTTAAGCCTCTGCCTTCGGCTCAGGACACGATCTCAGGGTCCTGGGATCAAGGCCCGCATCGGGCTCTCTGCTCAGCAGGGAGCCTGCTTCCTCCTCTCTCTCTGCCTGCCTCTCTGCCTACTTGTAATCTATCTCTCTCTGTGTCAAATAAATAAATAAAATCTTTAAAAAAAATGAATGCAGGACTGTGATATTTTCCACAAGGCCAAAGCAATGTGGTCTAGTTTTCAGTCTGCAGAAATTAACCAAATGTGTCTCCTCCAAAATGGACAATACGTTGAAGATCAGGGAAGAGATTGGAGTAGCAAGAGGTCAGAGGATGGGCTCAGGCGTCCCTCCAATACAACTGCTGCCTTACTGCTATCCCCACATCTCACCCAACCCACCCCACCTTTCAGGTCCCGACAGCCCTGCTTATACCATCTGCTCCCCAAAATGACACCCTCTGGAGATCATCTCTGAGCCCAGTCAGGTCTGAGACATCTGTGTCCACCTGAAGACATGCGTGTGTTCACATGCACTCATACACACATAGCCCTGAGTAGAACAACCGTAGAGTACACACGCGCACATGCACACGCACATACACACATGCATACACAAACACTGTGCAACCCTCCCAAATCCCCCAGCCTACCATGCAAACTTCAGCTTTGACATTCCCTGTCCAAGCTGGATTCTATTTCTCTTCTCAGGTCACTGCAGCCCTGGTCTAGAATGACTTAATGAGCAAACTGGGCCAAGAAGTCTCGCCAGATTCCCAGTAGGAATAATCTGGAGACTCAGGTATGCAAACAACTTTAAAAGGGACACGGGGTGGAGCACAGAATTGGAGTCAGGAGAACTGGTTTGAAAAATCCAGCTTCATTTCTTTATGTCCAATCTTGAGCAAGTTACTTAATCCTTCTGAACCTCGGTTTTCTCGTACCCAGGATGAGAAACATCCTGCCTCGTGGGTGTTTAGGATGATCCAATTAATTCATGCAAAATTATTTCATGACCCATGAATATCTTTGTAAGTTTGCTTTTTTGTGGAAGACAATGAACCCTGAACTAATGGTATAAATTTCATTCTGTGGTTTATGACCAGGGCTCATTTTGGTAACGAGAATACTGAATAACATTGGCACCCAATATGAGCACTAGATGAACTCTAGAGAAAGCTTCTGTGTTATGGAGCTCTAATCCTAAGTGACAAAGACCACAGAGAGAGGGCTGTCTTGGACTCCTCTGCTTCCCTTGGAGGGAAGGTGGTATCGGATGGGAGAGTGGAAGTTAAGTGTATCTGGTTTGGAAATTTAGAATCATTTGCCCCTGAGAAGTCCTCAGAAGGCTATGCCAGTGAAGGTACCCACCTCCCAGGAGGAGTAGGAATGAACACAAAACTCTTTTCCCTCTGCCCCTCACACCCACTGGCTTATCAGAACTACTGGAGTGGCAGGGTCCCCAGGCTGAACAGACTCAACAGCAACTGGACCCAAAGACCTGTGGTAGGCAACCTCCAAGATGGCCCCCAGTGATCCCCTTCTGGTATTCACATCCTCATGAAATCCCCTCTCCTTGAGTATGGGCTGCATCTAGAGACTCGCTTCCAACACACAGAATATGGAAAAATGGTGGAATGTCACTTCGGAGGTTAATTTACAAAAATCTGTGGCTTCTATCTCGAGTGTTTTCTCTCTCTCTCTCTCTCTCTCTCTCTCTCTCTCTCTCTCTCTCTCTCTTTCATGCTTTCTCTTGTTCATTCTGAGAGAAACCAACTGCCATATTATGAGCTGCCCTATGGAGAAGCCTCATGGCCAACACTCGATAACCATGTGAGTGAGATTGGAAGCAGATCCTCCCCCAGTTAAGCCTTCAGATGGGACCACAGCCCCAGCCAAAGCCATGACTTCACCCTCATGGAGAGACCTTGACACAGAGGGACACGGTTAAATCACATTCAGATTCGTGACTGGCAGAAACTGCGAGATAATAGGCATTTGTTGCAACGGAGTCTTGGGGTAATTTGTTGCACAGCAAGAGATAACTGGTACAAGGCCCCTACCAGACGAAGCCCCAGAGACTAAGATGGAAGAGAGCTTCCTACCCTGCCAGCAGTGGGAGTGATATCCTTCATCATCCCACTCCCATCTCGAGGTGACCATGCAATTTCTACTGGAAGGAGGCAATTTATCTAAGTGAAGAATTTATGGCTATGAAATACCAAAGAAATAAAGCCATCCTGTAAAAGCCAATTTTGATTAGGCCATTTATGACACAGCAGACATAATGATGTGGCCAGAGGGTCAGGGATGGAGTAAGGGATGGAGCAAGGTGTGAAGGGAGGCTTGGAGATGGTGCTGGGGCACTTGCCTTGCATAGTACTTGAGAGATATAGAAAGCTGAAATTGTAGAGATTTCTTTTTAAGACCAGGTAAAAGGGTCCTTGGCATAAAAATGGCTTTGTGAAAGCAGCCAGATCAAAATGTCAGTTTCTATCTTGGAACGATTTTATCCAACCCCACCACATACTCTTTGGTCTTCTCCTCGGTCCTGAAGACAGGAGGATTGCCACCAATCTTTCTTTCCTAGTTGTGCATGCACAGGCATGCACGCGCGCGTGCACACACACACACACACACGCGGGATTCAGGAGCAGGTTTCCTAGGTCCAAAAGCACAAGGTTTAAAACGATGTGAATTTCAAGGCCACCGTCTGCCCCACGCCCTACTTGGATTTGGGCTGTTCCAGTTCAATAGGCTGAAAGGCACCTGCCCAGAGGCTGGTTCACCAAGAACTCGACAGAGAGCAAGGTGTTGTGGGACCCCACGAGCGCTCCCCCTGCATCGCTCATCAGCTCAGAACACAAGAAGGAACACACTGTTTATTGTGGCTGGTGGAAATGAAGAGCACCTTTATCTTTGAATGGATCCCGTTAGTTTCCTGAAGTGTTCTATCCTTTAAACTATTGACTTGTCGACACTTAATGAAGAATGTCTCCCGTGGCCCCTTGCGGTCCTGTGGTCATCTTCCTGAGCAATCAGTAGTAGCAGTAGTTACAAGTTGCCACAATCCCCAGCCCCTGCTGTTCTGAGAGATCCATTCAGCTCTGTTGGGGACAGTTCCTTCCAGGCCAACCTTCTAGCCCCCATCTCTCTAGGCCTCTCTGTGGCTCAGTTTCCCCCTGTGTAAAATTTAGGATTCGGGTCTCCCCTCTCCCATCCAGCTCTGTCCTCCTGCATCTCTCTGCAACCTCATACCGCAGGCCCCAGGAACTGGAATGCACTCTGGTTTCCCAATATCCCACCAAATGAATTCCTTATGAGCACAACTTCTGGGTTTATACTAACAGAGGAAATACTGCGAGCCCTGACCTTCAAAACTCAGCTCGTTCTCACTCCCTGCTGTGTTTCGAGAAAGAAAAGCTAACTTTTGCCCTCTAGGGTGGGAAATGTGAAAAGCACAAGCCCAGGGCTCCGGAGGTGAGACCACAACAAAGCCCTCCAGGCACAGAGCCCACAGAGCTGGCGCGGACCCTCTTTCCATCCACCCAGTGGAAATTCGAGATGCAGAAGGTGCCCAGATGGACCCCGCTTTTCCTCCCCTGCCAACCTCTGTAAACCTGTTTCTGTCCCATTGGAGTTGCAACATGGAGCCAGAAATCTGGAAGAATTTAACACCCAGTCAGTTCAGACACAGGAAAACATTGTTCAAAGCAAACACTGGAATCCCTCCCTCATCATCCAGGAATGTAGAGCCAGGGTTGAGGTCAGCAGCTTCTCCGAAAAGCCATGGCTATGCTGCTCTGCTTGGGGCTATGGCCCAGGAGGGCCAGGAGGGGCTCCGGAGCTCTTTTCTGGCTGAGATGCGGTCAAGGCTGGGAGGTCAGCACGCCGGGCCTCTCCCCTCCTGGGCAAACATGGGCAGTGCTGCCGGCCGTCTTCAGCTACAGAGCTCTGCGGGACCCGGCCTGCTTGCAAAGGCCTTGTCCTGTCCCTGAACTTGGGAGAGGCTCAGGAGGCAAAGTGCCCTTGGAAACAGAGAGGGGCTTGGGATGCTCTGGGATTTTCCATTTCCTTTGCCTGTGGCGGCTGTGAAAGGGGCACTTTTCCTCCAGAAAGAAAGGAGGCTCTGTGTGCCCCGCAAGGGTGCGACGCCACTAACCAGAAGACGTGTGTGCTCCATGGGATGTGGCCACCAGCCTTCACCCCGCTTGGACGGAGACTTAACTAATTCCACCTCTCCAAAGCCCTGTGCCAGGTCCCCACCCCATCTCCTCCGGCCCTGGAGAGTGGAGAGGAAGGACTGGCTTCACCCAGGGGCTACATAACGGATCCAAGAAAGACATTACCCATTAAATCACTTGTGTCACTGTGTCCCTCTGCCTCGAATTCTGCCTACACTCCACCCACGTAGATGCAGGTTTGAACCGAGTTGTTGAAAGTTTTCTGACAATCAATATGTAGGACAGAACCTGCCAGTTAGGAAGAGTTCAAGGCGTAAAACCGCGGAGAGCCCTGGAAGGGGACTTCGCCCCATCAGCTCTGAGAAGAGTCATCATGACGGGGCTGGTGGGGAATTTAGAGGCAGCAGCAAATCACGTGACAGCTTGTCTGTTCTTGACCCTGACCATGGCACTCACCCCACTCCTCAGCTCCGACGGAAAGGGTATTTAATCCCCTCACTTAATACAGATTGAGTGCCTCCTACTGAACCAGGTGAACGAGAGGGATGCCATCCCTGCTTTCGGGGAGCATACAGTCCAGACCAGAGGTTGGAAAGGGTGGTCCCGGGACCAGAGCAGCGGGGGGGGGGGGGGCATCCCCTGGGAGCTTGTCAGCAATGAAATTTCTCCGGGCCTACCCTGGTCACCTGCATCAGAAACTGTGGGGTGACGTCCAGCCACCCACACCCTAACGAGCCCTCCGCCGATGCTGATAGGTGCCGAAGCATGAGGATCACTGATCTGACCTTTTGCCGCTTCACTGGATAAATAGGGAAAAGATTAATTTAAAAGGTTAATGGTCTGCTTCGGGAAAGGCTTAGAACTGGTGTGTTAATATGCTCCTAGATTCGAAACAGCTGTGCCAAACCGTGGTGTCCCTGGAAGTGTTTGATCCCAGTTTCAGTAACGCTGTTCAATGTCAGTTTGGTCCCTGGTGGGTTCCTAAAACTTTATTTTGAAGGCGAGGCGAGAGCCGTTTCTCTACTCGTGAGCGGTGAAGCAGGTGGGATCTTTCGTGAGGCAACAAGCACCCCAGCTCTGCGGAAGGCTGCCTGCTCTGTTGTCTTCGGGGCTCCCTCCTCAGCTAATCCTTGTTGGCCATCAAGGAGAAGATACAACCAGACTTCCTAATTGAGTTGATTTTTAAATAAACCGACCAACTGATGAAGTTCAATGTTGTTCATCCATTCACCAAATCGCTTCCATGTTGCCAAACTCAATTGTCTACTTTGCATTTAGTACGAGCTTGTCTGACCTGTTGACAGCAATGGACCCCAATGGCCAGTCTCAAATGTCTTCTTCTCTCTCCTGGTTTCACCGCCTCGCTGCCCGCTGTTCCAGAACCCTCGCCAGATCCTGCTTCTCTGCTCTACCTTTAATGCGAGAGAGAGCCCGGTGCTCCGTCCTGGGTGCCCCTCTCTTCCCCATCTGCACACCCTCCTGCTCTAACACCATCGCTGTGCCACAACTGCGGCACGTGTGTCTCCAGGCTTCCCTCAGCTCCAGGTTCATCCATCAAACGCCCTGCCAGACGTCCATTCTCAGATGTTTTATGGGTGCCTCAGAACTACCCTGTTCAACACTGAGGTTGAACACACACCCACACACACACACACCAAGACTTGATCCTTCCCCGGTCTTCCCCATTTTATTAAACAGCACCATGAACACACCTTTTGCCAAAAAAAACTAGGGAGTCTTTTTCCTGTACCCTTTATCCTTAAGATCCAATGTATCTTCAAGTCATGTCAACTCAGCCTGTAGAAATACCCTGAATCCATTCTTTTTTTTTTATTATTCTTTGCCCCAGGGGTACAGGTCTGTGAATCATCAGGTTTACATCTTTCACAGCACTCACCATAGCACAAACCCTCCCCAATATCTATAACCCATCCACCCTATCCCTACCCTCCCACCCCCTAGTAACCCTCAGTTTGTTTTGTGAGATTAGGAGTCTCTTATGGTTTGTCTCCTTCCCCATCCCATCTTGTTTCATTATTTTTCCCTCCCTACCCCCCACAACCCCCCACCCTGACTCTCAAGTTCCTCATATCAGAGAGATCATATGATAATTGTCTTTCTCTGATTGACTTATTTCGCTCGGCATAATACCCTCCAGTTCCATCCATGTCATTGCAAACGGCAAGATTTCGTTTCTTTTGATAGCTGCATAGTATTCCATTGTATATATATACCACATCTTCTTTATCTGAATCCATTCTTTTTTCTCCATGTTATCATGAAGACAACTAATAATAACAGTAATTCACAGCATGGTGCCATGTTTTGCATATATTAACTCATTGAGCCTTTCCAACAGAACTAGGAGTAAAGTGCTACTATTATGATCTCTTACAGAGGATAAAATGCTGGCGCAGATAGGCGCAGTGACTTGGTCAAAGCCGTACCTCTTGTGGAGGGCCCAGGATTTGGACATGGGCACCAGGATTCAAGTGATTAAATATTTGCGGTGCTGCCTCCATATCCACCGGGATACTCACACAGCCTCCAACCTGGACTCCCTGCTTCTATTCCTAACTCCATACAATGTATTTTGTACACAGAAGTGGTCTTTATTTTGCAGCCAGAGTGGTCTTTTAAACACACACCAGCATTCACATCCTCCCTGGAGGATTTCCACATAGCCCTTGGAATGAAATCCAAACTCCTATGAAATTTGCCTCTCTCTCTTCCCACTCCAAATACACTGCCCTTCTCTCTATCCTCAAACTCACCAAATTGCAGCCATTCCCTCCACCTGCGACGGTCCTCCCTACACATTTTCCCATAGCTGGCTTCTGAACATTGTAGACCTTAGCTCAGGGGTACCTTCTCAGAAAGGCTTTCCTTAGCTTTCAATCTAAACTAGCCCTCAACCCATCTCCATCACATCACCTTATTTTATTTTCATTATAGCATTTATCACCATCTGAAATTATCTTGTTTGTTTGTAATTTATTTTCTGCCTGCCCTATTAGAATTTCAGTTCCATGGGACAAAAGAGCTTGTCTGTCTTTCCCCACATATATCCCAAGATCTGAAACTGTAGGAACGCTCACTTAGAAAGGTGAATACAGCAGATTCCTACCCTTCTGGGTGCCACCATATGCATTTCCACTACAGTATAAGGGGGTTTATGACAAAAGAAGACACAAGGTGTCATGAAAACATCAGGGGTGATTTCTCACCCAGCCTATGAAGGTCAGAATGACATCTGGGGACAGAACTGTCTTCACTTCATTTCAACAAAGTTATTCCGGGGCCAGACCTGGCTGTTACATAGATGAGTGAAATCAGTCTACTTCCCTGGTGCCAGAATCACCTAGAGAGCCTAGTAAGATCCAGGCTATTGAGTGTCAGCCCCAGAGATTCTGCAGAATTTGCAAGTCTAACAAGTTTCCAGGTCAAGTGGGAGGTGCCAACTGGCAGGGGAGAAATTAAGAGAAACGAAACCAAGCTAATGGCAGTGAGAACAAATATCAGGGACAGAACATGCCCACAGCTAAGTGTAGGGCTGAAGGAACAAGATGGGTCTAGAACGATGCTCAGGTCCCTGAGTTGGGGGGTGGACATAAGCAACAGAGAGGGAGAGCAGGCTTGGGGAAAGTCTGCTTCGTTTCATTCAGGGCATTAGAGAGAAGCCAGGTAGTCATGCCTACTGAGCAATTGTCCGTATAAACCTGGTATCCAAGAAAATGGCCATGGTTATAGATATACAGAGTTGGTAAAAAGATGAGCCCAAAGATTAGATGGAGAACAGGGATGAGAACTGAACCATGAAAAAAAAATCAGTATTTAAGGAATGGGAGGAAAGAAGAGCCCATGAGGGGAAGAGGGAAGAGACCCCAGAGAGGAGGAAGAAGAACTGAGGGAGTAGACTCCAGCAGCCAAGAGAAGGTGGGGCACCGGGGTGGCTCAATTGGTTAAGCAACTACCTTTGGCTCAGATCATGATCCCAGAGTCCAGGGATCGAGTCCCATATCGGGCTCCCAGCTCCACAGGGAGTCTGCTTCTCCCTCTGACCTTCTCCCCTCTCGTGCTCTCCCTCACTTTCTCACTCTCTCTCTCAAATAAATAAATAATATCTTAAAAAAAAAAGAAGCCAAGGGAAGATATCTTCAAAGAGACTATGGTATAATTTTTTTTTAATGGTCTTTGTCCCTTATTCCTGGCTCAAAGCTTCTAAAACCTTTGGAAATTATTGCCTCTTGTATGCTCATGAGATGGCTCATGGGGGAGCTCTAGATAGCTTCAGGGTGGTGGCTGATGGCCAGAAAGACCAAGCAGGTAATTAGACGGTTAGAACTTTCATCTCCACCCCAACTTCCATGAAAGGGAGAAGGGCTGGCCATTGAGTTCAATCACTGATGGCCATTGATCTAATCAATCATGGTGGCTTTAAAATGAAATCTCTAAGAAAATCCCTAAGTGATGGAGTTCGGGGAGCTTCCAGGATTGTGAACAACATCAACTTGCTGGGAAGATGAGGGGCCTAGAAGAAGCTCTGTGCCAACCTCACCCCATCTCTTCCATGTGGCTGTTCTGGACTATATCCTACTTAATAAAGGAAACATAAGTAAAGCATTTTCTTGAGTTCTATGAATCATCCTGGCCAATTATCCAACCAGATGAAGGAGTTGTGGGAAATCCCAAATGCATAGCCCATTAGCCTGATGTACAGGTGGTCCCTGGGACTCGAAACTGGCACCAGCAATGGGGCAGTCCATTAAAGTCGACACAAGGAACACACCTAAGAGAGCGATTGCATAAAATGACAGGGTAAAAGCCAGACTTTGGAGAGCTGCGGAGTTAAATGGGAAAGAGGAAATTGAGGATAAGGAATGTAATGACAAATCACAATGGAGACCCACGTGGACTAGCACTGCCTCAAGATGACACATGCTTCATTTCATTTATTCCTTACGGAAAACCTACAAGAGAGCATCACCACTCTGTAGAGAGAGAAACAGCCTCGGAAAAATCAAGCCATTTTCTCAAAGTCCTACATCGAGTAGATGATGAGGTTAGAATTCAAAACCAAGGGAGCACCTGGCTGGCTCAGTAGGTTAAGCATGTGACTCTTGAACTCAGGGTCGTGAGCTCAAGCCCAGCACTGGGTATAGAGCCTACTTTAAATTAATTAATTAATTTTAAAAAAAAGAATTCAAAACCAAGTCAGTCGGATTCTAAAACCAGTATTCTCAACTAGTATGCCATGATTGCCTATCTAGAAACCCAAATAAATCTACAAATAAACTATTACCATTAGTGAGTTTAGTGAGGTTGCTGGATACAAAGAGAGCTTATCAAAATCAGTTGCATTTCTAGGGCGCCTCGGTGGCTCAGTGGGTTAAAACCTCTGCCTTCAGCTCAGGTCATGATCTCAGGGTCCTGGGATCGAGCCCTGCATCGGGCTCCCTGCTCATCAGGGAGCCTGCTTCCTCCTCTCTTTCTGCCTGCCTCTCTGACTACTTGTGATCTCTCTCTCTGTCAAATAAATAAATTTTTAAAAATCTTTTTTAAAAAGAGGGGAAAAAACCAGAAAATCAGGGAGGAACTTGAATAGTCTCATCACAAAATACCATATACAAATGGCACAATAAACAAACGAAAAAATACTCAACCCACAGAGAATGTGTATTAAAACCACAGTGAAATACCACTATATCCCCTAAGAAAGTCTACAATTTTTTTAAACTGACAGTGCCAAGGAGAAAAAGAGGCAGAGCAATGAGACCACCTGCAACACGCCCGGGGGAATGTAAACTGAACACAATTTGACATCATCTACAAAAGACACACATCTTAGACTCAGACATCAATCCTAGACTTAGCAACTGCACACCCAGGTTCAGAAACGTGTAACATGAAACCGCATGGTCAAAAATGTTTCTAACTGTGATGCTTACAATATCCAAAAACTGAAATGAACCCAAATAGCCACCTAGAGGTAAAAGGATAAATATGCTGGTATATCCACTGAATGGAACAGTAGGTAGAAATAGAAAGAATTAAGGGACACCTGAGTGCAAGCACATGCATGAGTCTCACAAACATAATACTGAACGAATGAAGTCAGGCAAAATGCAGTGTCTGGGAATACATTTACTCCGTGTAAAGGACGGGCGTGGGCGCCTGGGTGGCTCAGTGAGTTAAAGCCTCTGCTTTCGGCCCAGGTCGTGATCTCAGCGTCCTGAGATCGAGGCCCGCAACGGGCTCTCTGCTCACCTGCTTCCTCCTCTCCCTGTCTCTCTGCCTGCCTCTCTGCCTACTTGTAATCTCTCTCTCTCTGTGTCAAATAAATAAATAAAATCTTTAAAAAATAAAATAAAGGGCGCCTGGGTGGCTCAGTGGGTTAAGGCCGCTGCCTTCGGCTCAGGTCATGATCCCAGGGTCCTGGGATCGAGGCCCACATCGGGCTCTCTGCTCGGCAGGGAGCCTGCTGCCTCCTCTCTCCTCTCTCTCTGCCTGCCTCTCTGCCTACTTGTAATCTCTCTCTCTGTGTCAAATGAATAAATTAAAAAATAAATAAATAAATAAATAAATAAATAAATAAAAAAGGACGGGCGTGAGGACCCCAAATTCAGGCTAATAGTTACCTCTGAAGATTAGAGAAGAGGTAAGTAATGGGAGGGGACGGGCGGGGGGTGGGCGTAGGTCCTGGGACTGGCAGCGTCCTACCTCCTGACAAAGGTGTTGTTAACAGGTGTCCACGTCCGATAAGCCACAGAGATATAAGCTGGATATCCTGGGGCACTTGATGTGTATCTCAAAATTTCTTAATAATTAAGATATAAGGACGGCAGGGGAGGGGGTAGAAGGGACAGGCAGAAATGGGGCAAAGTTGCTAAAAGGAGGGCTGAGGTGGGGGTGACCGCGGGCTGCTCTGTGAGCGCACCTGTGAACGATTCTTTTCAGCATCAGCGAGGAAACTTACACTGGAAGGTGGGGATGCCAGAAGATACAGGGGATCCATTGTAATGGAGGAAAGGGGGGCAGTGGGTGGGGGAGGGCTGGGTCTTCATGGCTGCGAGTGAAAGAATGGATCATTAGGCCAGAGAACACATTAGCAAAAGAAAATTGCTGGAAAATTAGTGCAGGTGGCTTGCACCGATCAAAGAAGTCCTGGCCACCAGCCAGTGACTTTTAGGCTATAATTAGCAAACTGGCCCTTGTCTCCTTAAGGCCAAGAGTAAGCATCTAAAACCAAAAATAAAGTCATTTTTTCCCATGTTCCTAAAAACCTTAAAAATTATAAAGGTAAAATAAACATCTATTTTAGAGATAAATAATGAAAATTGAAAATCAAAGTAGGCCAAGTATTTCTCAGGGAGCAGGCCTGACCTGCCGCACATTCCTGGCATCTGGTCTCAAGTGGGCACTCACTGTCACTTGCAAACGTTGTCTTCTTTTCCTGCGGATTCCTCAAGCCCCGCGCCCTGCGGAGCCCGTCTCCTCTGTCTGCAGCGGAGTCCCCACCACGCCCTCTGTCATAGGCCATGGACATGAAGTTGGTCCATTCCACCTTCAAATACCTCCTCCTAGACACCCTCCTTGGAGCCTGTCCTACATGCCCCTCTGTCCTGTCATCAGCGACACGGTGCCCTGGGGGAGACTAGGACTGGGGAAGTCCTATGAGGTCCTGGGGAAGAAACAGGGCTCTGGCCAGCCAGGGGCCGGTAGCTGGTGGAGAAGTCTGAGCTGAGACACACGGTCTGGCCGAAGTTTGAACAGAAAAGGACCAAGTCAGGAGGCCGCAAAGTGACGTGAGGAGGTCAAGCAGGCAATAGGAGCAGAGGTCATATAGGGTCCAGGGACCAGGGACCCAAAGTCACATAGGAGTGTAGCATGGGAGTTCAGATCCTGAGCATTGGTGTCAGGTGGTGTTCGGTTCCAATTCTGAAGCTCGCTAGCCAGCAGTATCAGTTTGGGCTGGTTACTGACCTCTTCTGCCCTCATATTTCTCTGGCAAAGTGGGAACTGCATGGACATAGGATGGGCATAGGGGTGGGCATGGGGTCGCAGTTAGGGGTGGAGATGGGGGTGAGCCTGGGGAGTTGGAGACAGACATAGGGATGAACATGGGGATGAGATCGGGGAGGGTAAAGGAACAGCAATGGGCACAGAGTTGGAGAAACCATGGGGATGGACACGGGAATGGGCCCAGGAAGGGGTTCAGACCCGTGGGCCCGGCAAGCCTTCAGGTGGGAGACACTGATACATCTATGTCCTCAAAGATCCCAAGCCCGTCAAGGACTGAGACCAGCTCCTAGGCAGGCTTGGCCCTGGCAGGAATAAAACAAGGAAATGAACTTGCACGTGTACAGGAGCAAAATATCAGCCTCACTGGGTGTCTGCTGCCTCTTCAAAGCTTGCTTCTGTCCACCCCTTTGCAGGTCGGAGCTCACTCCCGGCAGGGACAGCACTCTCCATCTCTGAGCGTGATAAGAAGTTCTGGAGGCTGAGCAGTGGGTGCGGACACCCGTCTCTCCTCCTGCCTCTGGCCCCACCCTCCTCAGCCTCTCCCTTCCAGCCTCACTCCCTGCCTCCCCACCAGCCTGTGCCTCTCCTCTGCTCCTCCCCTTCTGCGTTCAAACCTCCCTGCATTTCCCCCCCCTCTAAAACATTCTTCTCTTGACCCCAAGCTTCCCTGACTTCTATTTTTCTCCTTTTCTCAGTCAAAATTCCCCAGGGAGGGGCTTGTACCAGCTGCTGCTCTTTTCCTCACTCCCCAAGGCCCTGCAGCCTGGCGTCCATCCTCACGGCTCCATGACGGCCCCTGGGCAGGAAGGAGCTAGCGGGGTGACCGTAAAGCACAGTGACCGGGGATTCCAAAGAGTGGGGGGCAGGCAGGCATTCACAAAGAGACACACACATGCGCACACACAGGCACACACAGCCACACGCATACACATGCACACATACACACATGCATGCGGAAGCACACACATATACAGAGACACATACAGGGACACAAATACACAAACACATGCTTACACACATACTGAGACACACAAACACACACACACACCTACACACACACAAACACACACATACACCAACATACAGTCATACAGGCACACAGAGACACATACACACACTGACTAACCGATTCCAATATGGCACCCAAAGGGCTCTCATTAGAGGGAATGAGGAGGGAAGAAGCCCAGGGTCATCCGTGGCTCACCCTGCGGACTCCGGACCCCTCATGGTGGCCGCAGCAAGAGGGCAAAGCAAGGCAGCTAGAATCCTACCCCAGAGCAGACCAGGGCTTTGCGGGGCTGGAACATTGCACAGCCCGGGGAGCAAGCCACTGTGTGCCCTGCACGAGCCCCAGCTGCAAGCACTTGGAAGACATCCCTGAAGTAAAGGGAAGGGAAGAAGGGCTCTGAAGTCTGAATTTGAACCCAAAACTCTGGCTTCCCATAGTTTTGCCTCTCTGCTGCTCTCATGCTGACTCAATGTAGCTCAAGCAGGTTCAAAACCAGAGCGACCAGCACAGAGTGGTCTCCAGGGCCGCAGCCACCAGAAACATTACCATGGGGGCCCCGAAGAAGCACCTGTTCTCCTCGCTACCCCGTCTACACTACAGTACCCGCATTGATCATAAGGTTTACTGAGTGTTATTTTTTTTTAAGATTTAATTTGATTTGACTGAAGATTTTTTAAGATTTAAATTTTAAGAATTTATTTGAGAGAAAGAGTGTGAGTGAGAGAGAGAGCACATGAGTAGGGGAAGAGAGAGAGGGAGAAGCAGACTCCCCGCTGAGCAGGGAGCCCGATGTGGGGCTCAATCCCAGGACCCCAGGATCATGACCTGAGCTGAAGGCAGATGTTCCACCGACTGAGCCACCCAGGTTCCCCCTGAGTGTTGTTTTTATTTAGTGTCACTTTTTATACCCTGTTCTTATTTTTAAATAAGCCACTTGAATATATATTAAATATGTATCATATATATTAAATATAGTCATTAAGCATTTATTATATATTTATATATTATATTGCGTGTTACTTTTATTATCTATAAATATTAAATATATATTTTTTTTGAAATATATTTTTTAATCCATGGTTCCGGTGGCTATTGATCTTTTTCCCTATAGGTTCCCATAGGTCCTTAGCGGTGAAGGCATTTACCAATCCTAGCTTAACATTCTCTTGGTGCTGAGCTCGGTCCAGAGGCCATGCATCTTTGGGGGACGAGACATGCAATCCCCTGCCGCCCACTACTCAGGAGAAAACGTAGGTGGAGAGAGTGAGAGTGTGTGTGTGTGTGTGTGTGTGTGTGTGTGTGTGTGTGTGTGTGTGTTGTTCTCCTGTTTAAGTAGAATTGCTGCCCTGATGGTGGAGCAGAACCACCGGACCGGTTTTTTTAAATGTACCCACGCCCAAGCCTCTACAAACAAAGTTCATCAGGATCTGGGCGGTGCGCAGCAGGCAGCAGTATGTGTGACAGGGTCCCCTGGGGGGTGGGTGACCAGAATTGGGAACCGCTCAGGGAAAAGGCTGCCTGGCACCCTGGGAATCCTCAAACCAAAGGCTCCCGTGAAGGACCTGCCATCCTGCGGGTGGCTGGGCGTGTGCGTTTTCACTGTCACCCTGGACTGTCCCCATCAGAGACACCTGCTGTTCCATCCAGACTCCTACCTGAGAGGTCTCTGTGATTTCCCATGCTTCCTCCAAGTCCCTGGTGGTTCTCCTGCCCGGTGCTTATATTTTGTCTGCAAATGCCCCCCTAGTCCTCGAGCCCACCTCCCCGTTGGTCTCCTCACTGCTGCCAGCCATCCTCTCTCTGCCACCCTCTCAGGTGGCCCAGGAGCCTGACAGTCAGGGTAAGTGGGGGCATTGTGACATCAGCAGTCACCGTGCGCGCCACCCATGAATCTTCTGTCCTGTTCTCTTCGTCCTCGGTGAGCCACACAGTCCTCAAACCCTGGCGCTGGAACAATCTTTCCTGCCACCCCTCCTTAGTGAAACGCCTACTATGTGCCGGGCATGATCTCATTTGGGATCTCTGATGGCAGAAGAGCAAATGAGACATGGAGTTTCTTCATTTTAGCGCACATTTATTAGGCACCACACCTGGCCAGGTACAGAGATGGATGAGACTGCTGGTCATCTTCCTTGGCGCCAGAATCATCTAGAGAGCTTACCAGGACACAGATTATTGGTCCCAGCCTAGAATTTCTGATTCAGTACCTAAAGGGTGGAGTCCAAGAATTTACCTTTCTGGCAAGCTCCTTACAACATTCTTCTGAAACAGAATGCTCTTTGGATGAACAGAAGAGAGAATTGCTGTCACCAGGAAGCTGTTTGGAATCAGCCCCCTCCCCTCCACTCCAGTGAACTGTCTACATTTGCAATGGGGCGTGCAGCTTCTAACCTCACCTGTGACCCCAACTCTGAAAGATCTTCCAAGACTCAAGGAGGACAGGCAGAGAGCCGGCTGGGAAACATGGTGGTGTCATTGCAGGCGTCAACTTGGGACAGCACCCCAGAGCCAGGCTGGACTTGTCCGTTACAGAGTTATCTGGCCCTACTGGTAATTCCTCTAACATGTTGTCTCTCTGCCCATTACGTAAGCCCAACCTTCCTGACTGCCCACGAGCCAAAGCCCCACTCAGACCCTTCCTTGTCACCTTGCTCTGTCCTGACATCACATCTTCGCGTCCATTCGAACCCCATAACTCCGACGCCAGGGGGGCCATGGCTCCAGCCTCTCCTCAGGCGTCATGGAGGATACTTCAAACAAGGATGGAGTGTCCCTGGCCTGGCTGTTTGCAGATGTTCTAGGGCATGCATGAGCAAGAAAGGAAATGAGGTCTAAGAAAGTTCCATCCTCTCTCCTGGCAAATCTAGGGAAGACTGTGGACATCTTTGTATGCAAAGGTCATGGGCAGGGCTAGGTCTGGAGTCGGGGGGATGGTAGGTGACCTCCCCTGTGGTTTCACAAGAATCTTCACAGATGAAACCTTTAAAGTCTTGGGCAACTTAAAGGAGTTGTTTGAGCTACTCGTAGGTCTAGTACTGCAGGTAACAGGAGCTGGGGCCCAGCTGGGAGCCAGACCCCTGGACCAATCAGTTAAAGAACCAGAGTGACATTGAGAAGTGACATCAGCCCTGCCACCTGACAGCACACGGATGGTACTTCAGGAGGCCATGATGCTAATCACATCCGTGCCTATGTTGTTCATGGCGAAACTCCAAGTATCAGAAAGAAAATCTATAGCCCGAGTTATTTTCCTCCCACAGGGCTGGCCTGGCCTTTGTTGGCTTTAGGGAGGTGCATTTTTCCCTCCTCTGTGGGCAGCAAATTCCCCATGAGTCAGCAGGATGTGCATCTGGGCTCACCCACTGGCTTCTCTTGGCCGTGAGAGGGACAAGTCAAGCAAGTGTGCAATGTAAGCGCCAGTACTCCCCAGCCTGGAGATGCCCATAGGCTGCCAAGGTCCCTCAGTGTACCTCGCCAGCCTGGTCACTGGCCCTCCTTGTCACCTTCCAACAGGCAGATGCTGAGCATGGTTCCTTCCCTTCATTCAGTGAGAATGAGTTAAGGCACGGAGGGGGTCCAAGAGCTAGCTCTCGATCACCCGTGCATGTACCCTGTGCCAAGTACTGTTCTGAACTCTCCACGCACTAACTGATCCAATGTTCAAAATCTGCGACATGGACCTAACATGTAGGTTCTACTCTTTTAATCCCCATTTCACAAATGAAGAAACAGGCACAGAGAAGTCAAGTGAGCAGCCCATAGATACACAGTTCCCCAATAAAAGAACCAGACGTGCCAACTCCAGAGTGTGTGCCATTAAGAAGGGGAAATCAGGGACGCCAGGAGGCTCAGCTGGTTGGGTGTCCGAATCTTGGTTTTGTCTCAGGTCATGATCTCAGTGTTGTGAGATGGAGCCCCTCACCAGACTCCATGCTCAGCACAGTGTCAACTTGGGATTCTCTCCTTCTCCTTCTGCCCCTCTCCCTGACCTCACTCATGCTCTCTATCTTAAAAAAAAAAAAGAAAAGATGGAAAAAGAAGGGGAAACCAGCTAGCTCTCTGCATCAGTTCAAAGTAAAAACCCACTCAGAATCCACGCTGGGCTTGCCCAGACCCCCAGGTCCTACCTCTCCTACATGTGCTATTCATTCCCCTCACTGCTCCCCAAATTACTAATTAAATGGACTCAGATGTATCTCTTTGGCCCTCACACTTGGATTTCCTATGAAGACTGAAAAGAAAATCACGGAGAAATCAATACTTTGGGCCAGAGGTTTATCAGCTCTCCCTGTGGGTTCCCGACTTGCTTCCAGAGTGTTAAACACCAACACACATCAACCTGTCCTAGTAAGGT
The DNA here is from genome assembly GCA_002007465.1 of Ailurus styani. Taxonomy (NCBI): domain Eukaryota; kingdom Metazoa; phylum Chordata; class Mammalia; order Carnivora; family Ailuridae; genus Ailurus; species Ailurus styani. The sequence goes on from LNAC01000101.1 coordinate 1,484,370, forward strand.
TTCCTACAGCCCTATATCTCAAGTTGAATAAGTCAAAAAAGGATATACAGCCAAATCAGGCAGTCCACGGCCTGACCTCTGGCCTGCGGCATGGCCTGGAACAATCCAGTTCTATCAAGAACGCAAAAAACAAGTTAAGAAAGAACTGGCACTTGGCAACAGTGCTAGAGCTTGAAACATGTCCTGAATGACATAAAGGCCAGGAGGGGTTGTGGAATCACAACTGCATTGCAATCAGAAGATACTCCTTTCACTCTGCCACGTTGTGTCCTTATTTGATAAAGAAACTGTTTCCTACAGCCTAGAGCATGCTGATGACATCTCTGCGGTGTCCTTTAACTGGTTCCTCTGTCCCCTATGAATTGGCCATCAGATCTAAAGCCTGGACCGGGTCCAGTTTCGCTTTTCCATAGGCTGTGTTGTAAATAGGAGGAATGTTATGTTGAGTTGTCTCTGTTTTTGTGATGTTAGCAGCTGTTAATGATTGCTGATGAGAAAAGTTATTTCATCCGGAGCTTCAAATTGATGATATCTTAGTTCTATCATTCCTTCTCTATTTTTTATGCAGACTACATCTACAAGAAGACACTTCTCATCAGTAGTCTTTGCTTACACGGAGGCTCAGTACATGGGAAAAGTGGGACAAATCATGGATTTTTTTCTCTTATTTATCAGTCTTCGAAATAATAAATTGGATATTTTACATGCTCCAAAAGTGAAGTTATTAGGTTTTGGGATGAACACACAGACTTAAACAAATTTAAAGCGTTTTAATCCATTGTAGTCCTTATTCTTACAAATCCTCAAACTGTTCCTTCTTTAGACAGTCAGAACCTTTCCAAGCTGGTTCCTGAGTCCTTTTGACATGGGCCTAGATGTGCCTGATAGCTCCCCTCCTGTTTGTATGGCAGGCTATTCTGGGTGCATTTAAATGTAAGATAGTTTCTCTAAGGAGCTCTCCTCCTTTGGTGCAGAATGGTTGTTGGAGGCCACACGAGAGTCACTCCCACAGCTATGTTTGGCCACATCTGCAGCCCTCCCCAGATGTTCTCCACAGGCCCTTCATGCAGAGCCCTGCCAGGAACAACCCAACATATGCCATAATGTAGTGTCTCGAGGCAGATTTCCAGAGATCCATGGTTGCGCTACAAACCACATTTATTTCACTTAAGCACTTGTGGGTCCAGAATTCAAGGAGGGCCCAGCTGGACAGTTCTCCAATCCACATGGCATCAGCCAGGGCAACAGAACTAGAGGGTCTATTTCCAAGATGACTTCTTTGTTACTTGTCTGGCATCTTGATGTTCCCTAGTCTCTCCCTTCCTTTCTCTCTCCCCATGGTGTCTCATCCTCCAGATCTGTCCATGTGGCTTGGGCTCCTCACCAGCATGGTAGTCACAAGAGGCAGGAGGTGGAAACCACAAGGCCAGTTAAGGACTTCCCTAGAACTAGCACAGCTTCACCTCCGCCCTGTTCTATTGGACAGAGGAATCAGAGCATTTGCCCAGACTCATAATGGTGGTGCAATAGATCACACCTTCTGGAGCAGTGACAAGGACAAACTGCATAAAAGCATGTGATTGTCATGGCTATCTTCAGAAAATAAAGTCTGCCACAGTAACTACACCTAACCTCAGCTTTGGAAGTCCATTCCCAACAGCACTTCCTCTTGATTCATTCATTCATCCACTCAACAAATAATTCCTGAATTGGGCTAGTAATCTTGCTGAGAACTGAATACAGAATTTCTTAGAAAATGAGAAAGGTTTGGAAACAATTTCAATTTTTCAAGTTGAATTTCTCATTAATTCCCAGCTTATTTTTGTTTAATCTCATAAAAAGCAAACTTCACCTGTCTTAGGCAAGCTCCAGTATCATCTCCGCTAGGAAGCCTTTCCCGATCTCCCTTCCGGCATATTGATAGCTCCCACAGCACCTTGTTCACACACTAGCAGTGCAACACTTATATCTGATTTGAGGTTGAGTTCACATCCACCCCCAAATAAAGACTGTATTTCCCAACTACCCTAGAGACAAGATGGCCATGAGACTAAGTTCTGGCCCACAAAATGTAAGTGGAAGTAGTATGTACAATTCTCAGGAACGGTCCCCAAAGAAGGAGTGTACCTTTGTCCTTTCCTTTCATCTTTCTTGCTGCCTGAAATGCAGACATGATAGCTGGAGCTAGAGCTGCCATTTTGTATCATATGGTGACTTTGGGAATGGAAGCCACTTACAGCAGAACAAGTTAAAGAGCTCAAGTTCTTGACACTGTGGAGGGCCACTCCCCCTCTGGAGCCAGTACATCAAGGTTTTCACATGAGACACAAGTGAACTTCTATAATGAACTTCTATCTGGCTTAAGCCACTGTTTGGGATTTCCTGCCACAGTTGAACTTAATCCTAGCTGATAAAACACATCAAGAGACTGGGTGGCAAAATGCAATGCAATGTCTTCTCCACTGAACTATGTACAGAACTTCCAGCTCCTGGTGGGGAATACTAATTCTACAATATAATTCTATTTCCCAGGCAGGAGAATGGGTAAGGTCAAATCATAACACAATGGCCTGAAACTAAAAGCATCTGGTGACATTGTTTATGGTGTCAAGAGTCTGCAAATGAACTCAACGCTGCTCAAAGAGGGGGAAGTGGGCTGATTAAAATATGGAATATCCATGTAATGGAAATTTTATGTCTCTGTTTAAGTGAATGAGGCAAATCTCTATATACAGGGCGCCTGGATGGCTCAGTGGGTTAAGCCTCTGCCTTCAGCTCAGGTCATGATCTCCAGGCCCCGGGATCGAGTTCCACATTGGGCTCTCTGCTCAGCAGGGAGCCTGCTTCCTCCTCTCTCTCTCTGCCTGCCTCTCTGCCAGCTTGTGATCTCTCTCTCTCTGTCAAATAAATAAATAAAATCTTTAAAAATAAATAAATAAATAAAATGCTATAACTCCAAGGGAAAGCAAGCAAAATCAAAGAAAGCAGGTTATACATGAAAAATGCTAGCAAAAGGAGATAACAGCTGAAGCGGGTCTATGGGTATATGAGGGTTCATTGTACTTGTGTCTCTGTTCATGTGTACACTGGAGAAAATTCTGTAATAAAAGTGAAAACAAAAACAAAACCACAGGGTTCTGGGCTCTGTTTTCATTTTTTGTGGGTTTTTTTCACTTTTTATTGTAAAAATATTTTCAAAGGGCTGCCATTGTGGGCAAGAAAAAACAAAGGGATGAGCGGGGATAGATGCATATTCAGATGTTTGGACATATATGGGTGATTGGACTCAGGAGTTCTGCAAAATTCCAAAATTCCAACTGCAACCAAGGAAGGAACAGAAGACCACAGGCCAAAGACGGGAGATTTGCTTTCCGTTCTGTAGTTTGTTGTACCATGTGCCTGCATGACTTGTTTATTATAGAAAAACTAAGTCCTAAGAGGATGTATAGAAAAGAGGGACACTAATCATGTGGTAGGATTATATACCTTGAAGTAAGTCCATAAGAAATGCCCATGGCCTCAGCCTGCCCACTTCCGCTTCCTGTCTAGCCGATTCAGAGCCAGCCTTTAAGTTCTAGGGCAAAGGCCATCTTCCGCTGTGGGCACAGAACTCAAGGGCCTCTAGGAGCAGACTAGGAACATAAATGTCCCAAACAAATGAGCCTACTTCGTTAAGGAGTGGTAGGGGGGAATGCCTGCTCAAAAAGTGTTGAATCTGAAAATTTTTAAAATACAACAGTAGGTCTGGACCTTGGCTGCAGTGCTGAAAAAAAAAATCCTCCCCTCTCCCTGGTCCCCATCTTGCACAAAATCGATCGTTCCCTTCACTGTGCCCCGGGGCTCTTTGATCATAGGTCTTCGGATGAACTTAGGTTGTAGCATAGTCGTTCGTGTGCCTAGCGGGCTGTTGCTCTTTCAAAAATTAATGACAGTGTTTGTCAGCCTTTCTTGAGGGCTTATCAGGGGGCAGACAATATGCCGAGAGCTTCACATCTATTATCTCACTTGGTCCTCAGAGCCACCCTAGAAATTAGGTACAATTTTTAATCCCCATTTTTCAGAAGAGGAAACTGAGTCTCAGGAAAGTTGAATAACCTGCTCAAGGTCACACAAGTAGCAATGAGGTGGGTGGGCAGAGCTAGAATTTGAATCCAGGCAATTTGGCTCCAGAACCTACCTACTTTACCAGTACTTCATTCTGGAAGACAGGGCTTGTGTCCCAATCCTAGTGGGAGATTCAGTGCTAACACCTTAGTTTAAATAAGGCAAAACTAATTCAACAATACTTTATTGGACAATACAGCATGCAGAGCTTGCTTCCCTATGTCCATAAACACAATAACAGGGAAGACATTTCATTACGTCTCATGTGACTCAAAAGGGCTTCTTAAGAAAAATAGCTACTATGTGGGTAAACCTTGAAAATATTAAGCTAAGTGATAGAAGCCTATCACAAAAGACACCATCTCATATAAATGTCCAGAATAGGCGAATCCATAGAGACAGAAGATAGAGTGATAGTTGCCAAGGACGGGAGCGTGTGGTGGGGGAGGGTGGAACAATCGAGGAGGTGACAGCTAAAGGCTATTGAGCTTCTTGTTGGGGTGATGACAATGCCCTCAAAATTGACCATGGGGATGTTTTCACAATTCTGTTACTATGCAGAAAACCATTGAGTTGTACAATTTAAGGTGGTGAATTGTGTGGAATGTGAGTTATATCTCAATAAAGCTGTTTTTTCTTAAAAGGAAACCTGCTGAATTATCTTTCCAAACATATGCCAAAGATTAGGTGAGAATAGGTGAACAATACACGTAATAAATAACAGATAATGATAGACTGGACAACTGGCCAAGTAGAGAGAGATCTAGATAGAAGACAAATAAGTAGACAGATTGAGATATGCTTCCTCTTTTTTTTTCCTTCATGTTCTCCCTTCTGAGGCCAGCAACTCAAAAGGGTAGATCTTTCAACAAATCATGGCAGTTGTAGGGTATTAAGGAAACGCCAACAGCAAAGACAGTAGTATACACCAAGCCATATAGACTCAAGTCTTCCTCCGTCAGTTCCTCCAGCACTTTCTTACCAGTTCTGGTGTCCCCAGTTATGCGGGCTGCCTGGTTACTTCTCTTAGATGTGCATCAAAACTCCCAGCTTTGCATTGCATTATCAAGTTGGAGCCCAAGACATATCTCCCCTAGTCAACCTTCAGTTTTCAACTCAAGAAAGAATCTTGTAATATAGTTATTCAGAATAACAGGCAAGCCCATCAGAATTTCTTTTATCTTTGGAACGCTTTACATAATTTATTTTGCAAGAGATCCACATACTTAATTCCATTTTTCATTGGCAAGGGTTAATATAAGTTCTCATTCGCAGAAGAAACTCGGGAGTTACCCAAGGTGCTGGCAGAGGGAACGGGAGGCTAGACAGGAGAAAGAACAGATTCTCTGAATCAAGAGTCCTAGAGCACCAAGAGGAAAAGACACTGCCTTGAGATGGCCTCCACTGGGGACCCTCACTGACCTATCAACGAGGGACATCTACCATTTCATTCGTCGGTCCCCAGAACCACGCAGGAGGAGGAAGGATTCAAGTGCCTCACAAGGGGTTGGAGGCATGGAAGTGAAACCAGAATCTTGCCCCATGGGAACTAAAGCCACATCACGGGACTTCCCTATGAGCCAAGTAAGTGGTATCAGTGTGACGCTCCATGATGCTCACCATTTGCAGCTACATCAGGGACATGCACGCTGTTCCCTCCGTCTGGAACGCTGTCTCCTCCTCTACTTTGCAAATTCTACGTGTCATTCAATGCAAGCTTCTCCACTTCTGGGAGGCCTTCTCTGATCCCACCAGGCAACACTCACCACTCCTTCTTTGGACCTCCACGAACGTGCCGTTCATACTTATCTCATTGTAATGCTGCTGGCTCTTCACGTCTGTTTACTCTCGTGGCTCAATGGCTTCTTGAGCACAGCAACCGTGTTTTAGTTACGGCTCTATCCAAGACACAAAGGGCTGACAATATGCCTGCCCCACTTCCTGCTCTGCATTACTGAATGATTAATGTTTAAAAACCCCATAGTTAATTAAAATAGTGCAATTATATTGCACGATGCTCTTAGTATATTGAAAAGCATGACTTTTAACTAAGGCTTTTTATTTTTTTTAGAGCAGATTCCAGTTTAAACAAAATTGAGAGGGTGGTACAGAGATTTCCCGTACAGCGCCTGCCCCTGCATACACATCCCCCAGTAGGCTGGTACGTTTGTTACAACCGATGAACCTACACTGACACGTCATCACCAGCCAAAGTCAATCGTTTATCTTAGGGTTCACTCCTGGTATCGTATATTCTATGGGTTTGGACAAATGTATGACATATTTCTGTCATTATAATATTATCCAGATTGCTTCTCAGCCTTTTGGCTCAGATGAAGTATAATATTATCCAGAATATTTTCATTGCCTCACAAATCCTCTGAGCTCCGCATATTTATCTCCCTTCCCCATCCCCTGTCAACCACTAATTTTTTATTGTCTCCATTTTTTTTATTGTCTCCATAGTTTTGCTTTTTCCATAATATCATAAAGTTGGAATCACACAGTATGCAGGTTTTTCAGATTCTTTCACTCATAATTAATATGCATTGATCATCCCTACATGTCTTTTCCTGGCTCGATCGCTCATTCCTTTTTAATGCTAATAATATTCCACTGTCTGGATGTACCACAATTTATTTATCTATTCATCTACTGAAGGATATCTTAGTTGCTTCCAAGTTTTGGCAATTTATAGATAAAGCTGCTGGAAACATCTGTGTGCAGCTTTGTGTGGACGTGGGTTTCAGTTCATCTGGATCAATACCAAGGAACACAATTGCTGGATCAAATAGTAAGAGTATGTTCCATTTTGTAAGAAACCGCCAAGCTGTCTTCCAAAGTGGCTGTACCATCTTGCACTTCCACCAGCAATGTATGAGTGTTCCTCTTGCTCTATATTCTCACCAACATTTGGTGTCATCAGTGTTCCAGATTTTGGCCATTCCAGTAGGTCTGCAGTGATAGGTATCTCATTGTTTGAATTTGCAATTCCCCGATGACCCATAATGTGGAGAACAAAAGCATTACACTTTCATTGTGAACATCAAAGACATCAGAGCAAGTTTGGAAACTTGTCATTTCTACATTTTACTATTCTAGGAACCCTGCAGTGGCCTGTGGCTCTCTTGACCTCCAACAGACCCCATGCATACATCAAAGTCCTACACAGAAAGCATTCGGGAAATGACTGCTGATAAATTCCTACTTTGTTGCCAAATTCCTTTAAGATGGATAAATGCCAGGAGACAGTGGCTTTTCTATAGGAGGCAAAACTTGATATCTTTCCATTTCCTTTCCCGCCCTAGATTATAGGATGGTGTGTACCTATAATAATTCCATAAAGCATGTCTCTGCCTAGTGACCCAGCCCAACAGTGGTCTCTTCCTAGCATATTCCTCCCCTGGCTACTAGAAGCCCCAGATAGAAAGTATTGCTGTTCCAGGCACCTCCTACTAACCTAGGAGCTTTAGGAATGTCCCTCTCCTTCTCAGAGGGCACAATTTCTTAATTACAAAAGAAAGATCGCAATAACACCTACCCTCTTCACTTTGCAAGGATGCTTTGAGTCTTAAATTAAAGAAGAGATTTAGAGATGTTCATAAACTGTCCAAGGACCATGCAAATATAAGCGTTTTGCTATCAGCTTCTTTTATGTAAGTAGATTAGCCGGGCTTGGTATGGAGAATTGTTCCATTTACATGCAGAAAACATTTGACATAGAATATACTCACTACCATACGGAGCAAGAGCTGAATATTGCACACAGTGATGGGTAAGCCTAACCTTATTGTGCAGCAGGACGACCTTTTATTAATCCAATACTTCTTTTGAAAAATGAAAAGAGAAATCTTTCATGCTATTTGAAGTTTCAAATAAACAAATACCAGAAATTAAATATCATGATTCCAATATGACCCCCTACCCACTCTCCCTGGATGAAAGCCACTCTTGGTGTTATTAGCTCTTTCCAAATTGGAGATTTATAATAATAGTTAAAATTTATTAAAAATTTATTATGTGCCAGGCCCCGATCTAAGCATTTTACAAAGGCTAACTCAGCAACTAACAACAACTTTATAAGATACATGCTCCATTTTACAGATGAAGAGCCTGAGGCACAGAAAGAGTAGACAATTTGCTTCCAGACACATAATTAGAGAGTGGCAGAGCCAGACTTTGAGTCGCTAAATTCTAATAGTTTTAACCAACCCCTTAACACTGATCTTTTGATCAAGTTCAATGTAGTTTTCATTCAACAATGGATTAATCTTTCAGAGCATCTGTAGATCTAAGTTCTGAAATAGGAAGCCCACCCCAGACACAGGATGAGGCTACAAGTCCCCACAGAATAGCCGCTCTAGGGGCATTGGTTCTCAGACGCCCCCTGCTGGTACCCACTCCAAACCCCGTAGGGTCGTCCCGCATCACCTCTAAACAATTCCATGAAATTGTGGGTGTGGGGGGGGGACGGTGTGGGTGTGTGTTTCCAGTGTTCTTAGATGAGGAAACTGAGTCCAATGGGCCTGATCCCGAACAATACAGCTGTGAAGCAGCCAGACTGAGACCCAAATCCAGCTGTCCCCCAAGGCCACACTCCTTCCTGCCTTTCTTCCCGGAATGCACCTTTGCATCCCAGAATGCACCTTTGAGATTCCTGGGGCCATCTGGATGGCTGGATGAGTTAAACCCTCGGTGAGAAGACACTCTGAACTCTCATTTCTTGGGACAGAGCAAAGGTCATTTCCATTTTCCTGAAAGAATGAAAGCTCGAAAGACTTTTCAAAAAAAATAATTCAAAACACCCTGTGTGCGATGCATCTGATATAGTACGTTTAATGATTGAAATGTTTTCTTTCACCATGGAGCGAAAAGCTGCTAAGCATAGAGGATAGAGGCTCTCGTGGCATATGCTGGTTCAAGGTGTGGAAGGTACTGGAGATATAGGAATATTATAGGAACAACGGCAGCCAAAAACTACAACTAAAAATCAGACTCATTGCTGGACTTGGTGTCCTTTTGGAAGAGGGAATAAGTGACATAAAATCCTTAGGAAGCCTGGTGAGAGATGCCAGGCATGTGGGCACAGTCTGCAAGCGTAACATGGAAATAAGACCTTTGTCTGCCTTGTGTGCTCACTAAAACGTGGACCAGGGACGTATGGCATCCGGCCAGCTTCCCCAGAATGACATGGGGAACATCCAAGTCTGTGTTTCTCTTGTCTACTTTTGCATCCTCAGCACCTAGAATAGTGCCTGACACGAAGAGAGTCTTGATATTCTGCTATGGACTTGCGTAAGAAACCAACCTAAGAGAGAAATGCACACATTGTGCATTGGTTCAGCCCCTGGTGCATCTGCTACAAATGAGATCCGATCTGTGGCATCAACTCCCCCATGCTGGGGTAGCCCCCAACTCCAGCTTCTGCCCCTCTCTTCTCAGATCTCAAGCTGCTGGGCTGAGTGACCAGCAGTCTCAGAAGGAGACTTTAATAGCATTCAGGGAAATAATGGAATCTTTCAGGGAAATAAATAAACCTTTGGGGCGGGGGAGGCAATACAAGTCAGTTCGATGTCGTTCTGTTGTTTTGTATCCTGGGATGAACACATGAGAAAGAAAACATAGGCACTCTGAAACATTCTGTACCATAAGCATGGAGATAACAGATAGATGATTGATTGATAATAGACACATAGATACATAGATGCACAGATACAAAGATAGATGATAGAATTACATAGAATTCATATAAATATATATGTGCGTGTGTGTATATATATATATTTATCAAGAAATATACAACTCTGTCTTCTTCCCCACAAATCCAGTTTTTTCTTTTGTTGTTTTGTTTCCAGCCTCCTTTCTCCCAATTACTTTGAAAAGTTACATGAAAATAAATGGAAATGTCTGTTCTTTATTTAGATGGCTTCCCACAAAATACAGGATTTGCTTTATGGAACTAAAACATTTAACTCAGCCACAAGAGATGTGTATGGGCTGAACTGTGCTCCAAATAAAGAAATGTTGGAAATCTTAAGCCCCAGTACCTGTTATGTGGCTTTATTTGCAAACAGAGTCTTTACGGAGGTAATCAAGTTAAAAGTAGGTCATTAGGGTGGGCCTTAATCCCAAATGACTGGATTTTTAAGCCACCTACTTTGTTACAACAGCTCTAGGAAACTAATACAGATAGACACTAGCTGAAGCAGAAAAAGCAATGTCATCAGAACTCACTTTTTCTCGATTTCTCTAAGCTCTGCTTTCCTCAGTCTGGGCTCCACTCCCAGGCAAGCTATCACTCTGTGGTGGCCCTCAGACATGACAGACATACAACTTTGCTGTTTCAGGTCCCCTGAGAGAGGTTCTCTTCTCAGGAATTCCAACAAAAGACGTGGAAGCCAGTCTCAGGGACTTGAATCTTGGGCATTGGGTTGGCCTCTCCCCCAACCCCAGATCAGGATCTGAGAGTGGGATGAGGATTTTTCCTCATGGAAAACAAGGGTTCTAATCTTCCCAAAAGGAAGAAGTGGATGCTGAATGCTAGGCAGGCAAAACATAGGAAGGAATCTGGAACACATTTTGACATAAGAAAGTCATGCATCCTTTCAATCAACAAAAATGTTCACTGAGCACCAACATTATTTGAGGTACTGGAGATACACAGGTGAGCAAAACAAAGGTCCCTGCCTACCTGGAGCTTATACCCTAGCAGGAGGAAGAGTAAGCCACGGAAAGGCAGGGAAATCTCTGTGACAAATGTAGTGCCTGTGCCATCTTGTGGGCACTGGATGTTTGTTGAATGAATAAACGAACGGAAATAGGAACAAATGGACTTGCCAACTGAACTCCAGCTACCTCTGAAAGTACAGGGAGGGGATCATGAGGTTCCCAAATGCTATGTAGGACAGGACTTCAGTAGGGAAAGAGGCGGGTGGATCTCTAAACCCCATGAAGGGGAGAATAAATAACCTCATCCACATTCTCTAACAGACACATGGAAATTTCATTACAAATGGACATGTAAAACCCCTATTACAATGGTCCTTTTATGATGCTAAAACTGAATGTCTCTTAAATGCTGTTTTTCTGTTCCTTCAGAGAACTTCTCACCAGGCTGGCCCAGTGTAAAAAAAACTGTGCTTCTTCTAAGGGGGGAATGAAGAACATGAAGTCACCCTATTTTGCAATCAGTATTCTTCAACAGCCAAATGTGTTTAAATCCAAAATGTTCCCTCCCTAAATGAGATCACGGACGGAGTGAGTACTTGCAGCTGAGTTGGTAAGCTTTCTGAAAAAGCAGAATTCTAAAGTAACAGATTCAACACATGTAGCTCCCTCTGAAATTCTGAATCACCCACACAGGTCCCTGTTCCCTGAGTGAAGGACACAGTCTCTCTGTTTGCCTCAAGCCAAAGGCAAAGATGGAGGCCAAGGATGAAAGCTTGAGTGGATATTCTCCATCTTCAAAATCATCAGTGATGTTTCGACGTCTTGTTCGCTTATTTATTCATTCATCAATAAATATTATTTGAGCACTGTGGTCGAGCATGAGAAACAATGATCAGCCAAAGTGGGTTCTGTTCTACCCTCAGGGAGTGTACGTATGGTTTGGACAGCCTACAGATTGGCATCAATCAATTACAAATAAACATACAATGTCAAGTTGCTTGGAGCACCAAGGTGGAGAGTTAATCCAAGGTTAGAGAAGACTTCTCTGAAGAAGTGATAACCCAACTGAAATTGACAATATTGAGTAGAAGCCATCTGGTGAAGAGAAAAGAGATGGAACCATTACCGGGGGAGGGACAGAATGATTAGTCATGAAACAGCGTGACCTTCAACATGCCTGAAATACACAAGGAGGCGCAGTGGAAAATGAGCCTGGAAGAGTTGCCAGGGACTGACATTGAAAAGAAGCCACATGAAGAAGCTTTGTCCTCATCCTAAGAGGAATAGGAAGGTAGCAAGGTTTTAAGCAGGGGCTGACACTCTCAGATTTGTGTCTTGAAGTCATGGTAGATGCAATGTGAAAAGGGATGGAAGGGTCAAGATGGTAGCAGGTAGACCATGGAAGAGGCTGCTAGAGTAGTCCACGTGATGGCCGATGATCTGGGGTGCTGGTGGAGATGAAGACAGCGAATTCAGAACTGCTTAGGAGGTCAGAGAAGCACATCTGCTGATTCATCAAGCATGAGAAGGTATCAAGGATAGCTCCCAGGTCCCTGGTATAAATGGACATTCGATGAAACCGATTAAGACAAGGCATGTTGGAAAAACAGCAGGTTTTAAGGAGCAGTTAGCTGGTGAGTGTTGGTGGTGTTGTTTTAATTAATAGACATTATTTTTACAGCAGCAGCAGTGTTAGTTTTACAGAAAAGCCAAGAAGAAAGCACAGCGAGCTGCAATACAATCCCTCTCCCACAGTTTCCCATTATTAACACCACGCACTAGTGTGGTATATATGTCGCAATTGATGGACCAATACTGAAACATTATTATTAACTGAGATCCATAGTCTGCATTAGGGATCACTCTTGGTGTCGTATATATTTCTAGGGGTTTTGACAAATGTGTGACATCATGTATCTACCACTGCAGCACCATACAGAATAGTCCTACTGCCGTAAAGTTACCCTGTGTTTCACTACTCATCCTCCTTCTCTCTCTCCGAATACCTGCCGACCCCTAATCTCTTTAACATCTCCATAGTTTTGCCTTTTCTGGAATATCCTATAATTGAAATCATGCCAATCAAGCTAGCTAGCTTTCTTTATTTTTTAGCAGTGTGCATGTAAGTTTCCTACATGTCTTTCTGTGGCTTGAGAGTTCAATTCTTTTTATCACTGAAGAATATCCCTTTGTCTGGAGCAAGTTGGATCTCAGAGTTTAATCCAGTTCCTGGGGTTAATTATGTGTTTAATCAATATTTGTTGAGTAAATGAATTGAATGGCTAATAAGCATTTATATATAAGGTGGCATTTATATAAAAAGCCACATGATCAATTCATTGTTTGATTCAAAATATATTTCATGATTTACTATTATGTGCCAGGCCCTGTAGTTGTTGCTGTGAACAAAACAGACTAATATCACTGCCCCCTGGACCTTATATCCTGGGAAGAGGAAATAATGAATAAAATACAAACATAACAAGTAAATTACATTGGATGCTAAAAGGATTGCCAAGGTGTGGGAGAAAAGAAAATGTAAAGCAAGGTGAGCAAAGTGTCCCATGTGTGATGTTAATTGGAAGGCAGTGGCATGCTTCTTTGGTCAGTGATATTTAAACAAAAATTAAAGGGCAGGAGGGAATAGCCATGTGGATAGCAAGGGGAAGAGCATCCCAGGGAGAGGAAACAGCCAGTGCAAAGGCCCTGAGGTAGGGAATTTCCTGGAAAGTTCGAAAAACAGCAAAGAGGCCAAGCAGCTGGAACAGAGAGAGAGCAAGGGAGAAAGGAGTAAGAGATGAGGTCCTAGATGACAGGAGGGCAGATCCCATAAGGTCCTGTCAACTCAGGTGTGGACTTGGACTTTTCTTGAATGGAATAGGGAACTGCTGCAGGTTTTGAGTGAAGGAGTGACATGATCTACCTTGCATTTTGAAAGAATCCGTCTAGTCTGTTGAGAAGGCTGGAAGGAAGGAGATTTAGCCAGTGACTGTAGTGATTCAAGCAAACTGTGCTAGCAGTGTCATTCTACATATATGCTGGGGGTGGACTCAACAGGTTTTCCCGTTGGCAGATCGACCATGGTGAGCAAAAGAGAGGGAAAATCAAAGATGACTTCAAGGTTTTTGACCTAAGCACCTGAATGTATGGACTTATAATCAACTGAACTTGAGAAGGATGTGGGGCTCCTGGGTGGCTCAGTTGGCTGAGCATCCAACTCTTGATCTCGGCTCAGGTCTTGAGTTCAGGGTCTTGAGTTCAAGCCCCATGTTGCATAGAAGGATGCAAAGGGTATGAGTCCAGGGTGAAGTGGTTCTGAGGTTCGTTGTGAGAGGTGTCATGTTGGAGATGCCCACTAGAGAGCTAATGAACAGAAATGTCAAGTAGGCAGCTGGAAGGGTCTGGGCTGGAGGTATAGTTGGGAGTCTTAGTACACAGAAGATACTGAAGTCATGACGCTGAGCGAGATCGCCCAGCAAGTGTAGATGGAGAAGAGAACCTGGTTATAGCCCAGGGGTTCTCCACCGTTTACTACCTCCACTGCTATTCCAAGCTCCAAAACCAATCATCATCTGCATTTCAACTGCCCCCAACCAGCCTCCCAGGTCCCACTCCTGCCCAACTTTGGCCGGTTCCCTGCACAGTGGTGAAGGAGGTCCCAATGAAGTCAGGTCCTGCTACTCCTCTGCTCAAAAACACTGCCATGGAGAACAATCAAGATGACCATCACTGGATAAATGGTTAAACAAAATGTGGCAAATCGATGCAATGGAATATTTTTCAGAAATAAAAAGGACCAAAGTGTGGATACGTGCTATAACGTGGGTGAACCTTGAAAACACAGTGCTAAGTGAAAGAAAGTCCATCACCACAGATTCCATATTATATGTTCCTTGGGTATAATGTGGCCAGAATAGACAAATCCACAAGGACAGAAAGTGGACTTCTGGTTGCCAAGGTTTGGAGGGAGGGAGGAATGGGCAGTGGTTGCTAACAGGGAAGAGGTTTCAGAAATCACATAGTAGTGATGGTTGCATAACTCTGAATTCACTAAAAACCATTGAATGGTAAATTTTAAATGGATGAATTGTATGGTACATAAATTATAGCTTCCATGACCATTTAGAAACCCCGTTGTGGCTGCCGGTCTCAGGCAGACAGAAGCCTAGTTGTTCAAGACCCCCCGATGCAGCTCACACGGTCTACTTTCTGATCCCTAACCCTCCC
Organism: Ailurus styani; assembly: GCA_002007465.1. NCBI lineage: Eukaryota > Metazoa > Chordata > Mammalia > Carnivora > Ailuridae > Ailurus > Ailurus styani. The sequence continues at coordinate 1,499,370 of LNAC01000101.1, forward strand.
ACACTGCCCTTGACCTTCCTACCCCAGCCTTCTTGCTGTCCCTCACATATACACACACTGGTTCTTTGCACCTGCTATCCATTCTTCCTCCGCTCATCTGAATATTTCACCCACCCCCACCCCTCGCAAGTCCTCATTCCGACATCACATTGTCAGACATCACATTGTCCCCGAGGACTTCCAACACCTTCCTTTGGGGGTATGGAACTCCGCACCCTTTACCCATGATCCTGCTTCCTTTTTCTCCACTGTCCTTCTCACCATTGAGCCCCCTATGTCCTTACCCATTTTTCTCTTGCCTGTGTTCCAATTGGAAAGTGAGGTTCCCCGAGGATGGGGATTAGCATTGGTTTTGTTCACTGCTGAACACACAGGACTTAGAACAGAGCCTGGTATATAGAAGAGAGTAAGTAAACAAATATATCTGCAGTGAAGAAATGATTATCTCTGTGTGCCGCCTTCTTCAGATTTCTTGTCTGGGGTGTTTTTCCCCCTGCAAGCTTTCTACAATGGATAAGCATTACTTACATAGTCAGGGCGGGGCAGGGGAGTGGGTGATAATAAGGAAAAAAAAAAAAGTCCTGCCACTGCTTTCTACGGCTCATGGGGTGAAATCCTAAAGTCCTCAGCAGATCCTGGCTTTTCTAAATGCCAAACTCCCCACCCGTCCTTGCCCTAAGCCAGGATGAGTCCTGTGTGGCTCTGGTTCCCCCAAAATGAAAGCAAATGTTTTTCTGAGAAAAAGAAGAGGTTTCCTTTGCTTAAAAACGGTTAAGCGGGTTGTGGCTTGTTTCATTTTGTGTTGTTTGTTTTGCTAAGGGCCTTCAATATTCTTCTGCGCATAGAACTCTAACAAGCCCATTGAGCAGCAAGACTCCCTGCCACAGATGACCTACCAGCGCCTTTTCTGGTGGCTCGTCTCTAAGGATTTGAGTTCCCTGCAACAAGTCTTAGGAACACTGCCCTGATCACACAGGACTCGTGGCAACCCAGAAGCATCTCACGCTCTCTCCAGATGACGCTGTTGGAATCCTCAACCCATCTCTAGCTGCAGGGACCCTACTGCTGCTTCAGAACCCAGGGGCACAATGCCCTACCTATGAAGTCTTCCTCCATCTCCTGCTCTAAATTAAAGTCTCCCTCCCCTGTGTTTCTACAGAACTTTATTTATATGATGGAAGCTCATGTCATAGTCCTTGCTTGAGCTCTAAGCAACTGTTCAAGTGTCGTCTCCAACACCAAGACCATGAGCCCCTGGAGGGCAGCAGTGATGCCTCCCCGGCCTGGGATTCCCAAGGACCCAGGATGACACTGGGCTCTGGGAGTGTCTGTGCTCCTGGAACTGAGTTTCTAGAGGCAGGTGGACCTCCCGTGTGGCGAGCGGAGCAGCAGGAAGCAAGCTGGAGAAGACCGCCACATGTCCACCCTTTCAACCCTCCCTCCTGGGCGTCTCTGGCAACTCAGAGGTGAGAGTCCCGGAAATCTTTTCTTAGCTGTTGTCTTTCTTTGTCTTTGGCATTTCTTTAAAAGGCTGGGGGTTGGGTCCAGCTTTATTGAAATATAATCGATGCATAATATTGTATTCATTTTAGGGGTACAACACAATGATGCAGTATTTGTCCATGTTGTGGGATGATCACACTAAGCCCAGGTAACATCCATCACCTCACATAGTTACAAATTTTTTCTGAGGAGAACTTTTAAGATCTACTCTCTTAGCAACTTTGAAATGTACAATACACTGTTGGTAGCTGGAGTCACCGTGCTGTCATAACATCCCCAGGACTTAATTATCATATACCTGGAACTTTGTACCTTTGACCCCCTTCACCCCCTTCACCCATTCCCCACCCCCAGCCTCTGGCAACTGCCAATCTGTTCTCTGTATTCATGAGTTGATTTTTTTTTCAGATTCCACATAGGAGATAATACAGTATTTATCTTTTCCTGTCTGCCTTATTTCACTTAGCATCATGTCCTAAATTGTTTCACAAATGGCAGGAGTCTCTTCTTTTTCCTGGCTGAATAATATTCCATTATATATTATATTATATATTATATATTATTATATATATTATATATATCACAACTTCTTTATCCATTCATCCATCGATGGACTCTTAGGTTGTCTCCATATCTCTGTTATTGTAAATAATGCTGCAGTGAACATGGGCATGCAGATCTCTTTCTGAGTTAGTGTTTATTTCCTTCAGGTCTATACCCAGAATTGGGATTGCTGGATCATATGGTAGTTTCATTTTCAACCTTTTGAGGAACCTCCACACTGGTTTCCACAGTGGCTGCACCAACTTACATTCCTACCTACAGTGCGCCAGGAATCCCTTCTCCCCACATCCTCGCCAACGCTTGTCTCTTATTCTTTTCGGTAATAGCCATCCTTACAGGTGTAAGGTGATCTCTCGTTGTGGTTTTGATTTTCACTCCCCTGATGATGAGTGATGCACTTTTTCCTGTACCTGTTGTCCATTCATATAAAAGGGCTGTTTTTAAATCAGAGGATTTGGATTCTGGAATTAACCTGGTCTGGCTAGGATCATGTCCTATTGAGCCTGATGTCTTCTACCAAGGTATCAGTGAACAAAGGAGCTGTTTAGAAAATTTAAACTACCTGTTCTGTGAGAGGAAGCTTGACCTGCTGTGAAAAGCACCACACTTGGGAGTTGGGAAGCTTCTGTTTGTGTCTGAACATCTTTAATATCGTAAGGGTTTGTATCAATCCTTAACTCTTCTGAGACTCTTTCTTCAATTCCAAAATGAAAGGGTCTCTGAGATCCTTAACAGCTCCAAGACTAAAGATCAACTTAAAAGGAATAGCCATCAGGGTATGGATTTGCTGAGAACTTTATTTTAAAACAGTCTAATGACCATATAGTAGTATCTCATGTAGTAAACCTCCATGGTGTCCGCCACCATCAGCAAGAAGACTCTGACAAGATTGTCAGACTTGTCGATCCTTTCCAGCCCCTTCAAGATGGTCTTTGAGATCACGTGCAGTAATCTTAGCTGGGTGTCACATTGGTTATTAGATTGGAGACAGTCTGACTGTGACTCACTCCCACCCTACACCCACCTTGTGTTCAAACCCTACCCAGAGAACCATTCATAAGGCCAATTTAAATCACGTGGTCTTCATGTCCCACCAACCAGGACCCTCTCTCCATCCAGGCATCTTGTCCCGATTTGGTTTGGAAAAAACAGTCACTAGAATGATGGCTCTCTTTCTCCTGCAGGCAAGAAGTTCATGGGATGAATGAGTCAATTCTTCAGGAGCCTCTGAGCAGAGGGAGGAGGACAGGGAATGGCAACAAACAGAAATCCTAGAGAGACAATCACTGAGCATTTGTCATGGGGCCTTTCATAGGACCCTCCGTACAGAGGGGTGAAGAGCCACTGATCTGGTTGGGGGGAGGGCCGTGGCTCTGAATGGTTGACATCTCCAGCAAGGGAAGGCACAGATGTCTGTGCTGACTGAGATAAGAGGCTTCTCAGGAAGTCTGAGTCACCTTGGGCTGACTCTCAAAGCGTGAAGACCTCACGGCAGCGCAGCCTGGAGGCAGAGCCCGCACTTCCTCCCAGCCTGGGGGCCCTGGGAGTCAGCATTTCCTGTTGGTGTCCCTTGACCTGGGCGGCCACCACCCCTGGGAAGTTTCTGGTCACCCTCGCCCGTGCACTGTGCAAGCCTGGTGTTAGCAGGTCTTTGTCTCTCTGCTCATCTTCTGTTTGTTTCCTCTGGAATGTTCCAAGCCCCTCGTATCACCCTGTGCCCGGAATCTGAACATTCCAGGGTGGGAGAGGCTTCAAGTTACTCATTCCTCCATGTGACTTCCCAACGGAGGATCCAGAGTCCTGAATTCTGGTCCAGGCCTACAAACTACTGACAGTCAGGGTCAAGGCCACTCTCTGAATCTTGATTTCCTCATATACCTAACTGGGGGGGGTGAGGAGGAAGATGGAACAATTTGGGGAAAACAGACTTTTAGAACTGAAAGGATATTAGGACCTTTATGCTTCCTGCAAGGATTTGCTGGCTGATGCCTGCCATTCCCTCATCATTTGGAAAAGAAATAGTTTAAGCTGTTATCATTCCCATACTCTTTAGTGTAAGTGAAGGATCCAGGGAGATTTCTGATGGAAGCAGACCCAACGGTAAAGCACAAAAGACACTGGTTCGCTCCGGGGGACGGAGGAAGCCCCGGGAAGACTCGGGAAGGGCGGAAGCACAGAGAGATCTCGCTTCACGTGTTTCTTCGGATGTGGCCTCACCGAAGGGACTTTCAGAGATCGTGACGTGCAGAGACGTGTGTTAGAGCCGAACGGTCACTGGAAGCTAATTAATCCACCCTTGATTTTCCACCCTTGATCTTGCAAGACCATAACTTCAGAGTCTTACCAAAATTTCCGAAGCCAGGAGTGTTGTCTGGTGTCTCCACTTAACAGCTCATGACATTGGGCAACCCTTTGAGTCTCAGTTTCCTCAGCTGCCAAACGGGGGTGACAAGAGGACGATGAGGAGTAAAGGAGACCGTATATTCCATGTCTGGCAGTTGTTTAATTGGGTTTTTAAAAGATTTTATTTATTTAATTGAGAGAGAGCACAAACTGGGGAAGGGGCAGAGGGAGAGGGGGAGGGATTCCCAAGCAGATTTTGCACTGAGTGTGGAGCCCAACACAGGGCTTGAACTCACAGCCCTGAGATCATGACCTGAGCCGAAATCACGAGTCAGACACTTAACCAACCTAGCCACCCAGGCGCCCCACCGTGTCTGCCAATTGTAAGCCTGAAATAAATGGTAGCATCAAAATAATAACAATAACAGTAATAATAATGCCTCCCAGATGTCCCAACGACTCCTTCTCCCAGAGCCACTCCTAAACCACCCTCCTAACCAACACTCTATGCCCTTCTGTAAGATGTTTCAGAACCGGAAGAATACAAAACCATTCTTAAATGAACCTAACCTCAATTTTTCACACGCCTGTGTCCTCAGATTCACCTGTGGTAAAGACGAAAAACCATCAGTCATGATCCTGCCCCCTCCGTGGGTGTCACCGTGGGGGTCATTCAAAGGAACAGCAATGTTGGAGCCCCCAACAAACGGACTCTCAAATTCCAAAAGGGAAATGGGTGTGGCAGTGTGACCAGACAGGGAAGGGGCTGAGGGGAGTGGAGCCAAGAGTTCTTGAAGACCTTTCCAGGAGGCAGCAAACCACCCCCACCCACACCCGGCTCTGGCCTAGAAGCTAGTCAGCTGGAAGACGGACGGCCGCCGACTGGGTGGACAGCCTGCGCCCTCCCAGGCACCAGAGAACAGGGCATGGGGTCCGGGGACTGCCAGCCGCTGGGTGGCTGCCACAGACAACGCTGCGGGCCAGCTCCCACTGCTGAGCTGTCCGCCTGAGAGCACTGGTCTTTGTCAAAAGAATGGATTTGTGCAGCTCAGACCCCACGGGGCTTGGGCATTGTGGACCTGTCTGTCTGCATTTCAACGCCGGGCTTCACCCTCTGCTGAGAGGGATTCTCCGGTCAGGCATCCGGAGCGGAAGCAGCAGCAATACACGACCTCGCCCTTTCATGTCAAGGGTTTTGTATGGGTCAGGCCAGAGCCCTGCGCTGGGGGCGGTGGAGAGATCCACAGGAGTCAGAGGGCCAGCCCCTGCCTGCAGACAGCTTGCCGTCTCGCCTGGAGGAGGAACCCGTAGCATCTAAAGTAACAGGAATAGGGGCGCCTGGGTGGCTCAGTCGGTTAAGCGTCTGCCTTTAACTCAGGTCATGATCCCAGGGTCCGGGGATCGAGCCCCGCATCGGGCTCCCTGCTCAGCGGAGAGCCTGCTTCTCCCTCTCCCTCTGCCTGCCGCTCTGCCTACTTGTGCTCTCTCTCTCTCTCTCTCTGTCAAATAAATAAACAAAATCTTTAAAAAAAAAAGTCACAAGAATAAAGTACTGTCTCTCCTGAGCTCTACCATCCTCATAGCTGTTAACCTTTCAGGCACTCGCTCAGCATTTCTTAAAATGGGCATTGAAAACCAGCGATCCTCCTGCAGGCCAGTCACGAGGAACCAGAAGATGGTCAAGCTACTGGTGCTATCCTGGGAAAATGGAATGAAAATGATCATTCACTACCTTCCACATATTTAAAAGGTAAAATTAAGGGTATGTTCCTAGTCGTCATTACAACCCAAATGGTTAAACCCAAAGTCTGTGTATAAGTTACACAGACTACGTTACGTTATTATCTTGGGTAACTTTCATTTGATAAGGTATGGTACAACTCAGCTAACATTTTCTCATTATTGCAGGTTATTTCTTATAAGGTATAGGTTTCTTTGTTGTTTTTGTTTCTGCTGTCTCACAGCATAGCCCCAAGGCACAAAAATGGATCAAGTGTTTTTAAAAACAATTCACTGTGGAATAAAAATAATGACGGAAGGAGTGACATAGACTCTACTCCGAGTAACGCGATGGTAACACAGACCACATCACAGAATAACATAGTAATCACTGACTGCAAGCATGGCCTCAAGGGGAATATGAACTGAGAATGTAGAAGTACTATGAGTAGGAAATCTGCAACTTCATTCATCTTCTATATATTGCCAGAAAAAGAAACCCATGAACAGGAATTACAGCAATTTGTGTCTTGAAATTGAATTTCACTGGAACAATGACGGATCCACCCAAATCTCTAGGGGGAGGGTCCGTCAAGAAACTATTAAATCACTCACAGATCACTCAACTGAATTTTGTTGAGCAAGTGCAAAATCATATTTTCCAAAGGAAAAAAAAAAAGAGATTTTGTCACTAAAGGTGAAGAAGAAACCAAGATGTAGAGGCATCATTCTAAATTATACTTGGGCAGCAAAAACAGTTCACGTTATTTCCGGGATCCTGGTGGGGGTGGAGAAGGACTTACGGATTAATGACAAGTGTTGGGCTTAGAATAAAATTGCACACTTTTACTTTAATGTATTAGTGAATTCCTTTATCAGGTGATACTGTTGGACACCGTAAAATCAGTGCATAGGAGCAAATGATATTTTCACTTGCGATTTGTCTCAATCAGTGATTCTCGACTGGGGCCAGTTTTGCTCCCCTCCCTCCCACACACACATCAAGGGGACATTCGGAAATATCTACAAATATTTGGGGTTGTTATGGCTGGGAAGGGAGGAGGAGTGGGAGGGCTATGGGTGTCTATGTGTAGGGCCAAGCATGCTGCCCGAGACCTCACGAAGCAAAGACAGTCCTCACAATAAAGAATGTCAGTAGGGCTGAAGCTGAGAGACTCTTATCTAAACCACTAGCGTGCAGAATATGAGACAGCTGTATGGATAGAAAGATAGAGAAAAAGAGAGGGGAGGGGAGAGCTATAAGACCTTAAAGACTTTTTGCTCTGTCTTTTCTTGAAAATCCGTGCTTTGGAAGGAGATATGTGGTTAACGATTATTTTTGATTCATAGTGTTCTCGAAGCATCTCGGTGTCCATAGGATGAAGGATCGGAGTCTGCACAACCATCCTACTTGATGAGCAGAGACTCGGCCAACAGGTCTCCTCCCATCGTGACTCAGTGTTGAAATAAATCATGCAAACTGTGAATATGGTCAACTTGCGGTCACCGAAAGTTCATCTCTTAAGCTTTCCTCGTGAGGAGATGAGCCCAAGTTCAAGATTCTCCTTGTCCACCCTGTAAATCACAGGCGCTGAGTGGGGAAGTACTTTCTTGAGGATTGGAAAGGAGTGTTTAAGTTAAAACTTGATGAAAAATCACATCAGGAAAGGCTATTTTCAGGACCTCAGGGAGCTTGCGAGGGTCGTGTAGCTCACTGATTTGTCGAGGATGGACTTCCAGGGCAAAAGCTACATCCCAACTCGGAGCAAATAGGGTTTTAAGGTGGGCCTGCTGCCTGCCAGGGTCCCAGGTGGCCAGCACGGGAAAGGGGCTCTCTCCTGTTGGATTTCCAAACCCACCTGGGTGTTCTCTTACCCCCCACCACCCCGTGCTGTGGAGTTAATCTTGTGGAAGAGGGCAGGGAGCCACCTTCTCCCTCATCTCTCCTCCAAACCAAAGAGAGTTTCTAGTCTCCCCTTCGGTGAAAGTACTTGCATCCCCCAGTGACAGAGTGGCTGCCAGCAGAGTTGAGTATCAGAGCTCCGCATAGAGTCCTGCACACCCTGGGGTCAGGGAAGCAGCCGCATGCCTCCACGGGAGCAGGCAGGGGACCGAGGAGCCCCAGCCCGGAGGTCCGAGGGTCAGGACACCAAAGCACAGGTAAAGGGACTACATGACTTGCAACTGGATGAGGATAAAGACAGGACATCAGTGGGTACTGTACAGATTTCAACATCCCCTAGGACTGATGCGTCTCCCCACCGCCCCCCTGCCCATGTTAGAGAACAGATGACGGCACTCGGACGCCTTACCAGAAAGACAGAGGAGGTGGCAGAACCCTAGATGGAACTTCAGAAAGAAAGAAAGAAACACAGAAAATCCCTGACATGACTGAGTGTATGCTGACTCAGAAAGGTTGTGTTTCCTATGTCCAGGTGCAATTGAACCTCGGTTTCCAGAATCTAACAATGCTAAGAACACTAGTATAATGGTTATAAAACACAGAGCTCCCTTGCTTGCAAAGTCAAGGACAAAGACTGAAAATGTGAGTTCCCTGCGTCTCCGAGCTTGGTGGAAATGTAGAAGGAAGGTGTGGATTTCTTTCCTGCGGGGTGGGGAAAAGAAGGTTCGAGAGAGGGACCACTTGCCCTTGAGGCCACGTCCAACAATTAAAAACCTAAACCTGGGGACAGCTGTTCTTGCCTTGGCTCTCCACTCAACCACCGCATGATCACATGCTCCACGCCCTGGACTAGGAGTGCTCTGGCCCCGGAGACAATTGGAAAGCACTGAGAAAAAACATCTGCAATTTAGAACATTTCCTTGGAACAAATTGTCTGGGCGTTGGGGTCTTCAGAAACGCTAGGATTTCCTTTATGGGAACCAGGAACTGGAAAAGAGTCATTCCAAGGAGCCTGCGGGTTCCTCTCCACAGTCAAAAACAAGCAGTCTCAAAATCCTATCCTGGAAGTGCCATCCACACGTAAATCCCCAGAAAGCAGCACAGCGCCTTCCCTCTGGGTGAGCAGGAAGGGACAGACGTGAGGATACAATCACAATATTTCCAAAGTCATCCTTTAAAGCTTACTCCAAAATTAAGCACACGCCCACATGAAACAACAGACTACAATGCTCATCAAATGTGAGAGCGGAGAAGTGCTTCCAAAATTATCCAGTCTGGCGACCTCATTCTGCAAATAAGAGCTCAGAGACCCAGAGACGACATGCCCTAATCTTTGTGACCAAGTGAGGTATTGGGAATAAAACCCCGGTCCTCTGATTCCTAGTGCAGAACTGCTTTTTCTTCTTGGCAAACCCTTTTTCAAAACAAAGCAAATGTCGGGTTTGTTTTTTGTTGTTTTGTTTTTAGGGGGTTTTGTTTTTGTTTTCAGTCCTGACCTTCTCCAGGATGGCAGACAGTGGGACAAGGAAAGAAAACACAACAGTGTGATCTGGAAGGTGGGAAGGGAATGAGGGGATCCAGTCTGGTGGGCACTGGCCCCGAATGAGAAAGAGACCTGGTCCCGATAGGCTAGAGCACTGGTTTTTAAATGTTTTCGATCATCTATCATTAAAGAGTTTGAGCATTAGATTACAGACTGATACTACTGTACCGATTTGTCATATATACTGAAGCCGGTGCACCAAAAGATAGAAAAAATTTTAAGTTGATACTTCTAAACAATAAATGTGAATAGAGGTTGACTTAGTAAAGTCTGACGTTATAACAAGCATCCCCCTAATTTCACTGGCTTGTCACAAGAAGTTCACTCCTCGCTCATGTCATGGTCTCCTGTTGCTTGGTCAAGGGGGCTCTGCTCCTTGCGTTCACCTGCGGATTCAGGATCCTTCCATCTCATGGCTCTTCTTGTCACCAAAACCCAAGTTCATCTGCCCCGTGGCTCAAAGGGCCAATACTCAAGAGATAAGCGTTGACTGGAAAGGAATATGAGCTTGATTCAGGAAGCTGGCCACCTGGGGAGAAGGCAGATTCTTGTCCAAAGGCCAACTCCAAGCCTTCTGCCTGACCCAGAGATTTTTTTAAAGGGGTTGCATCAGTTAAGGGAGGGCAGTGATGACATTTCTTGATTCCATGCAGAGTTGATGATGAGAGCTACAGAAATCTCCGTGCTTGAGGATGTGCAAGAAGTCCTAGTTTCTTGGTGCTCAGAGCGGGATTTTGAGTAGGTCTGGTTCCTTGGCAACCAGGAGTGTGTGCAAAAGTACTCTGTTCTTCCTGCAAAGCAGGGCAAGCTCTCCAGATGCACAAAGGGAGGTCAGTAAAGTCATTTGTGTGACCTTGAAAAAGAAAAACATTTAGCTAATCGATTGCTAGGCTAATCGGAAAGCTAAGGGGTCTTCAAACAGACTTGCTGCCCTCTGTGGCTTGGGGACGTTCTGGTCCTTCATTCCCCAAGGCCAGTGGTCTGCAAACCACAAAGAAAGTAAATTAGTTCTTACAGATCAAGGGCTTTAAGTCAGCAAGCTAGGAGTGTGTTACCTTGAAGTAAGTTAACCCTTAAGACCAACTGGAGCTACTATATTCCCTCCTCTGGAGCGTCAGGGTCCCCTTCATTCTTCTACCAGCAGGTGGGGAGAGAGAGGGAGTCCTGAAGACTGCCTGGTGGGGTGGAGGTTGGGGGTAGGAACCAGACCTGGAAGGAGCAGCATTATGGCAGCATGGCTGCCCTGATTCCGTGGGTCCAAATGCAGTCACACGCTCCTGGCTAACTGCAAAGGGAGCTGGGAAATGTAGTCTAGCTTGTGGCTGGGAGGAAAAGGCAATGGGGTTTGGTAAACACATAGCAGACTCTGACACACAAGTTCAAGTCTCCCCACATTATCCTCAAAGAATGGTTGGTCACCCCGAGAGGTACATGCTTCCCCACTTCCCCATCGGTCTAGAGGTCTAGCTGAGGACTGACCTGTCACTTCCCTTCCCTCTCCCACAGGACAGGACTCCCAGAGGAAAGCTAGATTAGGGTAACATAGGAAGATGTGAATAATAGCTGCTATTACTGAGCACCAACCAACGACCCAAAGAGGTCAGTGGTATTATTACCCCCATTTTTCCTATGAAAAAAAACAAAACTCAGAGAGATTAAATAACCTGCCCCCAAATCACACAGCGGCGGGGATGGGACTTGACTGCAAACAGTGGTTCCAGAGCCAGAGGGAAAAGGGGAGATGAACTCCCAGCTCTCTGCAAGCCCTCCAGGTGGGGTGAGGGCAGGGGAGGTGCAGGCAGGGGCTGGCATAAGGTGGGCGTGCAGGGAGAGGAGGCAGCCAGGATGGGACTGTGCCGGAGGGTGGGCACTAGGGGGATAGGGAATGAAGAGAGCAGGAGCGGGCCTGCAAGTCAGGCTGTGGGAGCTCACGGAGGAAGCGCGCTCTCTAAGTCAGGGATTCTGAGCCTCCAGATCATGCCCATTGTCTGCGAGAGCCCCTTTCCTGTCGGTGCCTCTCCTTGATTAAGCTCTGGATGAGCACCGGGAATAAGACGGCCACACAGGGATGGTCACGGGCTGCCCAAACTGCCCAGCTGCTCCCAGAGTCTACACTTACTGCGTCCCCAGGGCAAACTCAGTCTTTCCTCTGTCTTGCCACCCAGGGTGTGAGGTGGCAGCTCCCGCCGTGGGCAGGATCCTTCAGACTCAGCCAGCAGGAAGCGGCCTCTGGCTCTTCCAAAGGTCTGGCTCCTCCGTTGCCTTCTCAAGAGTCCACCCTGCCCTGGGACCTGCTCTTCCCAGGTAGAGAGGCCCTGGGTTGGTAGCTTCGGGGCATTGTCACCACACTCCCCTTGCTTTGGACTCCAAGCCAGTGAGCGTTTGAGTGTTGCTTCTGCCATAACTGACTGCCTGACCTCAGACAGGTCACTTTGAGGCTCTGTGCCTCAGTTTCCTTTAGTAAAATGAGCTTAGAAACATGATGACTAAGACCCTCGAGGAGATTCCTGAATAGCTCTGTGTCTCTTCACCTCAAAACCGCTGAGTCCTTTCAAAGTGGATGGATAGATCTTCCTCTGAGGATATGTTGGGTCGTAATTTACACTGAGACACAGACATGCGCAGGGTCTGCCTCCAGTGGAGAGAGGTCCACCTCTGCCAACACCAGTGTGCCTGAGAACGTCACAGAGCCACACTAGCGCCATCACAGAGCTTCTTGGCTCTGACGGCTGTTAACTCTCCCCCCAAGGAAAACCTCTGCTGGTTGGAGCCACCATCTTGTTCAGGGATCCCACCTGGACTATGGCCCCAGCTTTAACAAAGAAGGAGATAATGTGCCTTTTGGGCCTCTCTTTTGATTTTTCTAATTGTCCCATCTACCAACCCAGCAGGTTACCATTTGTTTTAGCCAATTTGTATTGGCTACAACCCAAGTGGGTAGAAAGTGTTAAGTCCTACAGTTCATTGGAATACCATCAGCCCACCCTAGGACACTTTGCCAGACTCTACCACCACATAATCCCATTTAAGTCTCCAGCAGACCTGGGGGAGCCCTGTCCCCATCCCTACTGCATGGATCATAAAACTACAGCACAAAGAATGAGAGTGACATGGTCAAGATCACAGAGGCAGCGGCATCTGGCTGAGCCAGAGTTCCAACCTTACAATCACTTGACTCCAGCCTTCAGCAACTTGTACCTCACTTGGCCTCATCAGTAAGAAAGAAAGGTCCCATAACCTAAGTAGAAATGAAAGGTAAAGGGTAAGTGAGGGGCACACAGTCATGGAAGGTCTGACAGTCCAGGCCCGATAACGTGTGACTGCTATTATGGGAAACCCTTCATTATTTGACCTCTTTGAACTTGCAGAACTGTGTTTCATTCTATAATTCATTCATTGTGTCGATGAGAAGTTGCTGGAAATTGTCATGTGTGGAAATATCTTGTTAGCTCTCAAGGACATGTGCAATTATTCATTGTTAAGCCTCATGAGAGAAGATATACAAGACCCAATTTGTGCCCTTTTGGAGCTTCTAACTTGTTTAGCCTATAGTATATATATATAGTATATAATATACTATATAGTATATAATTTCTCTAAATTTCTTAGACCAAGACTTTCTTCCTGTAACTGAAACAGTAGGAAAGTGCAGGATAGAGCTGATGAATTTCTGTCAGGGTTTTCCCAGAGTCTGTCCCTACTCATCCATCACCGTCCCATCCCATTGACCCATTTCAACTTGGGATTCACTATGATCACCAGATCCTCTTCTTTTGTCCTTTATTCCTCTTAGAGTTCACTCCAACCACTTGGAGATCATTTAATTCCACATCCACGATGCCTACCTCTGCGGTCTTGAGCTGACCTGGCAAACCATTGGCAATAGTTTCTGTTTCATCAGATATGTCCCTGGGGAGAGAGTTCGGGAACATCGTATGTGTAGGACAGGCTGCAGCACGCCTCTAACTAGAAGCCTCGTGACCTGCTACTAGTAACCCTTGCTCAGAGAGTCTCCCGGGGAGATAGCCACGAAGGCGTCTCTGGCTGCAAGCGGAGGAAGGAGAACCAGACCTCACTCCCCAAACCCAAGAGCCCTTACTGCTTGAGGCATGGCCGCGAGAGGCTGTGCAGGTGGCCCGTCCCCGACCCCCATCTCCTTCCCACCTCCTTCCCCACCCAGAAGGGTGTCAGACCTCATTTGCTGGTTGCCGCCTAGGAGGCACTGAGTAACCGAATCCACCATCACGAAGGCCCAGAAAAAAATAAAGGATGAAATCAAGGGCAGTAATCATGAAGCACAGGTCTTTTCTGGAATTGGACCCAGTTACCCTTACCCATGAGTCACCCACAGAAGCAAGGGTATGTCATTCTGTAAATGGACCAAATCGCATGCAGAGGAGGAAGGTGGCAGGCCTCCACCCCTTCCCTCTTTGTCCCCGCCTAGAAGGGATAGGGATGCCAGGAAAAGAAGGACTGGCAGGCAGAGTTCTGGGGATCCTGTCATGTCATCCTTTGTTTGCAGCTCTGGTTCACCGCTTCCTTCCTCCGGGCCTGGGGGGGCGGTGGGGGGGGGCGGTGCCCGACCCTCCCCCCCCCCCCCCCCCCCCCCGACAGCGGGCATGCTGGGGGCTGCTGGGGGGGCACCGACCTAGCGAGTGGCAGAGGCACACCCTTCCCAGTAATGACGCCCGAGCTGCGGGGGGGCATCTTCTCTGCCCTCTTCCCCTCCCTAGGGTTCAGTCTCCCTTCTCTCTCTCTCTCTCCTTCACTCTCTTCCGAGGAGATGAGATTCAGATTTGTGGGCTGTTGTTAGTGCATTCCAGATGCCAGAAGCAATCTTGGCCCCGGCTCTCCTCCCTCCGGCCCCACCCCCAACCCCACTCCAGCGCCCTAAAGGGCAGGGAGAGAAAACAGGCAGGCTGGCGCCACCTGCTGGCAGAAGCCCGAAGCGCAGCGAAGAGGGAGAGGATTTTAGGGTGGGGCTGGAGGTTTCCGGTAACCCGCTCAATTCACAAGTTCTGGGTGGAAGAATTCAGTTTATCTGATGAAAAGTCCTCGAGGGAAAAGATTATATAAATTAGGACACTTCCGGGCCTTAGAAATAAGCAATGAACGGAACTAAAGATTTATGGAGCGTTTGGGCAACCCTCTTTGTCTCATTTTGCCACTTTTTGTTCTATTTCTTTCTTTCCTTCTTTTTTTTTTTTTTTTTTTTTTTTTTTTTTTTCCATTCTGGAATCCCAGCTGGGTTGCTTCTGATGTCAGATCCTTTGGAGGGTGGAGATTTTTGCATCCAGTCTTGTGTTCAACAAAATAAGCCACAAGAAGACTGTGCAGATTAACCAGTAAGTCTGTGGCTCGGTGAAATCCAGTAGGTAGAGGAGGAGGGAGATTTAACATAAATGAAGCAAGGGGAAATAAATGGTCCTGGGATTGTTAGGACAAAGCACCCGTGAGGATTTTCCAGGCTAGCTTCTAGGCCATCGCTGAGCCACTCAAACAGGAGGAGACTTTTCCAAGATGGTGAATTACGGCAGGGTCTTACCAGGAGTGGAAACCATCAGGGGTTAGGATTCCCAGAAGCCCAAGAATAAAACCCCCAGAGCCAAGGAGTCAGGTTCCTCCCGTAGCTGGGTGGAGTAGCACAGAAACCTAGACCATAATTTCTCGGGGAAAAGGATGAAGAGCGCAGTGTCCCCAAAGCAGAGAGTGTAGCCTTGGCCGTGTGTCCATTTCGCATGAACATGGTTCTGTCCCCATCCGATCAGGCCTGACCCAGGACCCTGAAACCACCGGGCCAGCCGGGGAATTGGGGGCCCAGCCTTCCAAACTGTGAAGCATCCCTTTTATTCATGCATCCTCCCCAAGGGACCAAATTTCCACCGGGTAGGGTTTTTTGCACTCTTTCTGCCTTGGCTTCCCATCCAGAGACTTTCGTCTTTGCCGGCTTGTCTGTGCACATCGGTAACAGAGAACACAGACAGAACGGGCAAAGAGAAAGGCAGAACTGGAGCGGCAGTCACGGGCTTTCTGTTTCTGGCCAACCCACAAAGTACTTGGGTGATGATAGGAAGCAGAGAGGTTGCCTGGAGACAAGCGGTGGATGGGCAGAGCTTTTAACCCAGGCGTGTGTGGAAGAGTCGAGAATGGGAAGGCTGGGGGTCTGCAGCAGGGCAGGAGACCGGGAATGTGGGAAATACTGAGAATGTTTCAATGAGAGAGAAGAGATTTTTTTTAAGGGATTTGTCGTGCATTAAGAATGCAGTTCCCTCCCCCTCCCCCACCTTAGGTGGTTTCTTGAAGGACTAAACATCCGAATTAATTGCGAGCTGCCTTTATTCAGGGGGGAGAGAGGCAAGTATTCGCTGTTTCTTTGAATCAGCATCACGTAAGATGGGGCCATGCGGGCTTCCATCCCGTGAGAGGTGATAATACATTCGATGCATATAAGTTCTCAGCCCCGAAAAGGAGTGGTGATAAAGACAGATACGGAGCTGTAGTCTCAGACCTTTTTTTTCCCTTTCATATTTAAAGCAAACATGTCCAAAGGAAGAGAAAAACATACCCATGTCAGTTTCTCTGTCTTCCCCAGATGCCTGGAGGGAGACCTTCGGTCCTAGTTGCATGAGTGTGGATGAGGCTTTGTGTGGGGATGGAGTTCACTAACGGGGTTTGAGGCTGTGGGATGTGGGCCAGTGCTCCTACCCATCTGGGGCAGTGAGCACTGTGTTTCGGAGCAGAGGGCCCTCATCAGTCCTCCCCGGGGCCAAAGCCCAGCACGGCGACTTCTTCCCCATCACGTCTCCTCTTGGTGCCTTGACTTCCCTGTTGGTGAGGTGGGGATAAAAACAGAACCAGCCCCTTGAAGTCAAGAGTCGGCATAAGGAGTAAGTGAGTGACATGGTGAAGTTGTTAGCACAGTGGCCGCATCTTATAAATGTTCATTCGATGTTAGCTGTTCGCGGGGAAGAACCGTCTTCTGAAGTGGGCACGCTCTAGCCCGTAGTGAGTGTCTGTGGTCGGATTATTCCCTGAGATCAACCCAGAGGCCGCCAGTGCTTGTCCCACTGGCTGCCTGCATCCCTCCACTGGGAAGCTCTTCTGTTGGGTCCAAGGTATCGCTGAGCTGGAGAGGGGTGAAGGGTCTGGCTCTGTGTCCTCATCCTGACGCTGGTAACTCTTACTTTTCCACCTCCTGTAGCAGGTGTCCACTTCTCCTCATGTGAACGTGGAGAAGAGACGATGTTGGCAGACTATTCTGGGCAACCGTGGTCTTTGTCCCCTTCCCAAAGCTTTTGGAAAGAGCAGAGAGACATCATAGGCGACTGATGTCCACTCCGAGCCCATGTAGGTGCCCCAGCCACAATGGACAAGGGCAGGCCAGATCCTGCTCGGAGCCTGGAGCTGCCCACACGCTCTGCTCCAGCCCGGTCAAGGTCCCCTCTCATTGCTCAGGAGGTTGGACTCCTACCTCCTGTCTGCTCTTCCTCGGGGCTCCCAAAACCCAGTTCCCCTCCCTCTGGCTGTCCTGTTGCTTCTCGCCACATTCAAACCTCCACCACCTTAGTGAGTAGAATACCTATATCGAGACCAGGAAAAAGAACCCATAATAGCTTACAAATGGATACAGGACACGGCATTGTCACAATCTTTTAAAATACTTCGGTGTTTCCGGACCTGCTCCTTGGTCATGTCTCTTATGGCCATTTGCTCTCTTGAGTTCCTCCTGCCTCTTTATAATGAAAGGAAACATTCACTGTCCGGTCTCTGCTCCTCCGCTGTCTAGACAGCGCATGCCCTGGCAAGTGGGGTGCACTCACCCAGGGAGGAGTCCAAGATGACGCACTCTGGTGTGGTCAGAAGATGTTCTAGCTTGGCTTTCTAATTGCTTTTATCTTATTTTTTAGCTTCTATTTTCAAATCTGTTTTAGATTTTCACAGGAGAGCGGTGATGACTGTTTACATGTATAAATCAATACACAGCTATTGGGGTGCATGATCAAATGTGGCGGCGCACAGTGTCAAAGGTTTGGTGACCTCTGTCCTGGCCCACATCTCCTGTCCCTCATTCTCGGATCTGGCTCCGGGTGGTTTTTTCCTGCTTCCTCAGCCCCCAGAGAGCCGTTCCCCTCTTAGCTAGGGTGGTATTTGCAGCCCCTAACTTCAGGCGGGACCAGGCACCAACCAGCCTTTGAAAGGACACCAGAGGCTCAGCATTGAGCCTGCATTAACCCTTTAGTAGCTGGGCTGCAGAGAGGGTTGGGCTCCTGGTGGATGCAGGGGCAACCCAAGGTTAAGCATGCCCTTGGGGACGTGGGGCAGCTGCTGGTTACAAGGAGTCCGGAAGTAGTTCAGAATGTAAACAGCAGGGTGCCTGGGTGGCTTAGTGGGTTAAAGCCTCTGCCTTCGGCTCAGGTCATGATCTCAGGGTCCTGGGATCGAGCCCCAAATTGGGCTCCCTGCTCAGCGGGGAGCCTGCTTCCTCCTCTCTCTGCCTGCCTCTCTGCCTACTTGTGATCTGATCTCTCTCTCTGTGTGAAATAAATAAAATAATAAAAAAAAAACGAATGTAAACAGCAGCCCCCTCTCCCCCGCCCCCCCCCCATGCTCAATGTCAAGTCCCACTGAAGCCACACCCATCCTTCCAGGGAGCGGTTCAAACTCTGCAAACCCTGCTTCCCTTTGCTCTGTTCCCTGAGGGTCAAGTGCCCTTTCACCTTTTCTCTGCCTGTTAAAATGCCACTCACCCTTCAAGGTCTAGTTTGGATTCTCTCCTCTCAGAGAAAACCCTGGGGGCTCCCAGTTAGGACTAAGTCCTCCTTCTCCTGCTCACAGGACACCCTCACATTTAGCGCTTACGGTAATGTGTGCTGTTGGTGGGCGCTGGCTCCTGGGCTCCCTCTCCCCCCAGCCTCTGTCCCCAACTCCTACCCAGAGGAAACACTGTACGTTCCTGGGGAGGAGCAATTACCATATCTCCACAAGCCTAAGACGCACCATCACTTTATACACCTCGAAGAAGGGAAAGAACTTACCAACAGACGACAGACCATGATCTCCGAGATGCTGACATTGTTTTTAAGTGCGACTTTGAATGAATGAATGAAATGTGAGGGGCGCCTGGGTGGCTCAGTTGGTTAAGCGTCTGCCTTCGGCTCAGGGCATGATCCCGGGGTCCTGGGATCAAGCCCTGCATCGGGCTCCCTGCTCAGTGGGGAGCCTGCTTCTCCCTCTCTCTCCGCTGCCCCCCCCACCACGAGTGCTCTCTCATGCTTTCTCTATGTGTGTCAAATAAATAAATAAAATCTTTAAAAAAAATTTTTTAAAACAAATGGGAGGAGTGTCTGAGTGCCTCAGTTGGTTAAGCATCCGACTCTTGGTGTTAGTTCAGGTCTTCATCTCAGGGTTGTAAGTTCAAGCCCTGCATTGGGCTCCACAGTGGGCGTGGAGCCTACTTAAAAAAAAAAAAAAAAAAAAAAA
>LNAC01000101.1:1519386-1553723 GCA_002007465.1 Ailurus styani
CCCCCCCCCCGGGGTCACGTGACCTTAGACAGGCCCCTTTCTGCCTTTCAAAGCTAAGGAAATGGGATCACAAAAGCTAATCACAGGTCCTCTGCCTACTAAAGGTATTTTGTGGAGACAAACTATAAGACTGAATGTCAAAGAGCTTTGAAAACCACAGAGCCAGACGAATGTGAGAGATTGTTACGGGCAAACAATGACATTACAGATTTGAAAGTGCTCACTGCCCTCAAGAACAAGGACCCTATTCCACTCCAATGTATCACCATAATAGAGACAGAGTCCCTGTTCTCAAGGAATACATTTGCCGTGCCCGAAGCCTTCAGAAAATGTCAAAGTCGTAAAGCCTTAATAGCAAGGCATCGTAAAAGTTTCCCCAGCTTTCAGGAACCCAATGGAACTGGTTTTCGATCTTAAAGAGCTGGAATCATTAAGACACATAAAATCCCAATCAAGTTTGCGGTGATCCAACAATTCTGGCTCTCTGCACAGTTAATAAACTGAAAGACAGAGGTTTTTCTCTAATGGGTCACATTTCCCCATTTCTCTTTGTTCTGGTCAGAGAACAGGTCCAGTCCCCAAGCTTCTCCAAATCAGAATAACCCTTGACTGCACTGGATGGCTCAAGAATTCCATCAGGCTCTTCATTTTCCCTTTCAATAGTATTTTGTGACTCTGGAAAATGTAACTTACTTGCAATATCTGGTACGTAGAAGTTAGGCAATCTGCTATCTTTAAAGCGTAAGATCAGACTTAAATTACAGAAGTGAAAGGAAGACTCCAGGAATTCGGGATGACGGTTTCATCTGTGGTTATTCAGAGCACTGGGTCTCAAATTACTGGACCACTTGTTAAAACACGGACTTCCAGGCCCCCGTCCCAGAGCTGTTCATTCCCTAGGACTCGGGTGGGATACCAGAATCCGCCTTTCTGGCAACTTCCCGGTGATGCCGGTGCTTTTGGAACCCCTCTTTGAGAACAACGGGCTTCATCACTCCTAAAAGAGCCAGAACAGACAGACCACTGAACTGAAGCCTTCTTGCCTGTTTTTACGTGGGCTGTTACGAGGTGAAGGGGCCAGGCTCAGAGACTGGGAAAGACAGGGTGCTGGGTCTCCTTTATGCAATCTTTGCCAACGTTTCTCTAAGTCAGGCTGTTTACTTGCCCGGGCATTCTCCCTTCCTTGAGCTAGAAATCATGAGATCTAAGGTTCTTCTTTTAAGACAAGACTCTGGGGTTGCGTGGGTGGCTCAGTGGGTTAAGCGTCCGACTCTGGATTTCGGTTCCAGTCATGATCTCGGGGTCCTGGGATCGAGCCCCGGGGAGGGCGCTGCACTCAGCAGGGAGTCTGTTTGAGGATTCTCACTCTCCTTCTCCCTTCTCCCCAGCTCACATTGTCTTGCTGTCTCTCTATCTCTCTCTGTCAAAAAAATAAATAAATCTTAAAAAAAAAAAAAGGTAAGCCCAGACTCTGTCTGTCTCCCTGGGATCCCAAGGGGACTCTCCTTCTCAGGACTCACAGGGGCCTAGGCTTCCCGGGGAGAATCTGCCAGCACCAATGACTATGACAGTGCGTACATACCCCTGCAATGCTTAGGGGTCCATAAATGAGGAGATGATGTTGCTGTATGTGGCGGTACCCAGCCTGAGTGGGAAGTGATCTGCGTTGCTCTACCTGGAACTACAGGGAGCATCCCCTCTGCTCTGCATATTGATTATTGGATCAACATTCTATACCCCTAAAAATACAGCTCACCCTTGAACAACGCAGGGTCAGAGGCACAGACCCCCACGCAGCGGACAATCCATGCATAACTTCGGACTTCTCCAAAACGTAACTACTCATAGCCTACCGTTGACTGGAAGCCTTACCAGTAACATAGTCAACTAACGTATTTGGGTGTGTTCTGTGTATTACATACTGTATTCTTACAATAAAGGCTGCTTGAGAAGAGAAAATGTTATTAAGAAATCATAAAGAAGTGATATATATATACAATGGAATACTATGCAGCCATTAAAAGAAGTGAAATCTTGCCGTTTGCAACAATGTGGATGGAACAAGAGGGTATTATGCTGAGCGAAATAAGTCCATCAGAGAAAGACAATTGTCATATGATCTCTCTGATATGAGGAACTTGAGGGGCAGGGCAGGGGGTCATGGGGGTAGGGAGGGAAAAATAATGAAACAAGATGGGATCCGGAAGGAGACAAACCATAAGAGACTCCTAATCTCACAAAACAAACTGAGGGTTACTGGGGGGTGGGAGGGTAGGGATAGGGTGGATGGGTTATGGACATTGGGGAGGGTTTGTGCTTTGGTGAATGCTGTGAAAGATGTAAGCCTGATGATTCACAGACCTGTACCCCTTGGGCAAANCACAGACCTGTACCCCTGGGGCAAAGAATTTAAAAAATCATTAAAAAAAAGAAATCATAAAGAAGAGAAAATACATTTACAGTGCTGTATTGATCTTTTAAAATCTGCCTAGAAGTGGACCCGTGCAGTTCAAACCCACATTGGTCAAGGGTCAACTGTGTATATATACATATGTGTATATGTGTGTGCATTTGTGTATATGTGTGTGTGCGCGTGTCTGCGTGTCATGTGTGCCTGCACGTGTGTGCACATGTGTGTGCATGTGTTGTGAGTGCATGTGTGTGATGTGTGCATGTCTGTACGTGTGTGTCGTGTGTAGGTGTGTGCGTGTGTGTACATGTGTGTGCACGTGTCCGTGTATATATGTGCATTGGTGTGTGTACATGCGTGTGCGTGCGTGTGTGTGTGCGTACATATATGTATAATACATATGTTTATTGACTGACCCATGGAAGATCGCTGAGACGTCTTCATTAACGCAGTAGAGCTCAGCTTTGGAACTCCTGGGGGACACTCCCTCTTACCAACGCCTAAACCGTCCACTGAGTATCAAGCAAACCAATCCCACTACCATGACCAAAGTAAATGGACCACAGGAAGGTGCCCAGGTTAGAAGCCACCCCGAAACGAGGAGAGCCCAGCAGACCGTCCCGCTTGGGATAGCTGCAGGAGGGCGGGGTGAGACCCCGGGCCATGCCCTCCCCTCCTGGGCTCTCACCTCTCCTCTGCGCCCTCCGCTGGCGAAGGAGTGCTTTCGCGCTCACTGCCAGGAACACAGTGACTTTCTATTCTTCCCATGCCACTCCTGGTCCCCTTTTCTCTGTGCTATGTGAGGAACTTGCCCGATCATCAGATTTGAGTTTGGGGGGGGGGATGTCGGGTGCTCAGAAAGTCTGAGAACAGCCCCCCTAGGAAACCAAGGCAGATTCAGACTGTAGGTCAGACTCAAATGGCAAGGAGCTCAGACAATGTCACATTGTGGAGTTTAAAAACACACATTTTTAAGAGCCTGGGCTTACTGAGTCAGCGATCTGGAACATTCTCAAGAGACTAAAAGTATCCCAAGAGTGGACTGGATTCTAAACTACACTTTAAAAAACTTTCGATGCGAGAACAATTGGGCATTTCTTCTTTAAAACGGCTCTGTATTTTTCTTTATTTAGATTTTCACGGCTGCAAATAAAGAGGATAGAGGAGAGGGAGGGTTCAAGCCTCAGATGAGACGTGGAACATCATGGCCCAAAGGGTCACCTGGTCCTAAGATTGTATCCAGGGGACCTTCAATCTCTCAAACAATGTACATTTTCAGAGCAAAGTGGTAGAAGGTTTGCTCCTACCCTTCCGACAGTTTGAGGATTCTCTTTCAAGCATCAACTAGGACAGAGGGTTATTTTCAAGCAGCTGTTAGCAGCTGCCCCTGGCTTAGGTCTGGGTATCCCCTGCCTTCCCCGAGCAAGACACGCACGAGAAGTTTGTACACAGTCTGAAGCGGGTAAAACGTGTACCTGAATATCACCACCGCCCTGAACGCCTTCCCTCCACCCTCATCCCCTGTCCCCCGATTCACAGTAAAGACACTTGGTCTCATGAAAGGCAAAAGTTCATGGTCCTGAAAATCTGAACCAGGTAAACCACTGCCTGAATTTCAGCATGAAGCAGAAGGACCTGGAAGGAAAAAGGACCTTCCCTGATTTTCCCAAGCAGGCTCTGAATCTAGGGACGGATGGCGAGGGAGGCACAGAGACCCCGGGTCTGTCACTAACGGGAAAACCGCAGCACTGAGAAGGGGCTTCCGCACGCAGCCAAGAGAACTTTCCTTCCGCCCTTCATGGCATGAAACACCTTATTGTGGACTAATGAATTTGAATATGAATTTGGTGAGGATGCAATTCAGTCCAGAGCCCGTGCATTCAACATCCATTTACTGTGCACCTACTATGTGCCGGCCATATGCTGGGTGCCGGGGATATGGAAATTAATAAGACATGGATCCTGACCTTAAGGAGCTCCCACTCAGTAGGGGCACAAAAGTAGACAGGTCACTGCAACTCAGTGCAGGAGTTACAGTCATCGAGGCACACAGGGAGTGCTATGGGAGCAGAGAGAGAGCCTAAGAGCATCAGAGTGGGCTTCCTGAAGGAGGTGGCATCTAAGCGGAGTCCTTCTTATTCTTTATTTTACTGGGTTTTTTATTATAAAATTACAACTGAGGGTGCCTGGGTGGCTCAGTCGGTTGAGCATCCGATTCTTGATTTCGGCTCAGGTCATGATCTCAGGGTCGTGAGATCCAGCCCCGCATCGGGCTCCGTGCTCAGCCCAGAGTCTGCTTGAGATTCTCTCTCTTTCTCCCTCTCTCTGCCCCTCCCCCCACTCGTACATATGCTCTCTAAAATAAATAAATAAATAAAATCCTTTTTTTAAAGTCATAACTGGACTCAATATATAACAAGTAGAATAATATACAGGTTTATGGGCGGGGGGAAACGTACTAATCTTCCACACGCTGCCTACAATCCCCGCTTCTAATCTAATTATGGTTCACAATTTGGTATGGGCCTTTGCTCACCCTTTACTGTGCTCCTACAAATCGATATGCACATAAATGGAAGAGTCTTACTAGTTGTTTTAATTCTCCAATAAAAATGCAGATTTATGCTGTGCACATCACTCTGCACCTTGGTTTTCCCCAGTTAACTCTATCTCTGAGGTTCCTCGAGAGGGAAACACGTGGGCCCAGCTCATTCTCTTTCACCAGCTGTACCCGGAGCAGCTGTGCGCCGTCCTAGCCGGTCTTCACAGTCAGTGTTCAGGCATCCATGCGTTTTCTTTACTTATTCATATTTTTCACTCACGTGTATTTCAGTTAGAAAGCTCACTCTTCCCAGGTGAGTGTGGGGGTCAGGAGCTGGACAGGACAGCACATGGCTGTCCTTGACTGAACAGATCTGGGGACACGAGAGCAGACGGCCGCAAGTCTGGCCGCGTGACAGGCTCAGAGGTGCACACAATTCTTAATTCATGCCTTTCACTGTCAACCCTACAAATTAACAAGGTGGTTTTCACAGCCCAGCTGGAATCTCGGGAAACACACCTAAGCATCTGCTTTGGATAGGACGAGGTGGCAGACTGCCAGCCAGAGGTGGCCAGCCAGCCCAGCCGGTCCCTCCCCGACGCGGGTGGCCCAGGGAGGCGCCGGCAGGTGCACCTGTCCGGTCCAGGTGTGAGCGAGCGCCGAGGGTCTGGCGTGGCTAACCTGGAGTGGAAGGTGTGGGGCAGTCGGCGTGTGAGCTCCGCCCAGAGCAGTCTGTGTGATAAGCCAGTCCATGTGTTGAAGCTGCCACTGTCCGTGATGCTCTGTCCCGAGCAGTCAGTCCATCCAAGCCAGGTGGGGGTAGACCTGACATTTTATTTCACCTGGAGGTCACGACAGGCTGGGATAAAGTCTTCTGCTTTGGCTGGGGTGCAGATACTGGGCTCCCCCCACTGTCGCTGGGTCTTGGACGCAGTGTTCCCGCAGCTTGGCAAGAGGCCACGTAGCCAGAAGGTGGTGGACTTGAACCCAGGCTGCCGGTTCTTGCCCGGCTCGCTAGCCCACCTCTTACCAGTGCTCGCCATGCCAGCATGACGGGCAGGGTCACTGCCCCGCGGAGCAGCGCCCTCCCTCCTCTCGGCAAGCACGTGTGACTCCTTGAGAGCAGAGACATAAGCGAGGACACATGTGCTACATCAGACGTGGGTTTTATGCCGAAACACCACCAAAGTCACTTAGATTCAGAGGCGGGTGGGAACGGAGTATTGTTTGGCGTTGTTCGTGGAGAACCAGAATCTAGAAAAGCCAGTACTAGAGGGCAAGTCTCTGAACACCAAGCAAAAGCATTGGGAAGAAATTATCCTAATATCCAGGTCTCATCACGTGCCTCCCTTGCTCTGGGGTCTCTCCGTGTGTCCAGGGCGACCGTGGACATGAGCGAGGGGGGGTTACAGAGAGTGTGAGCCTCCAGCAGGGACACCAGCAAGGAGACAGCAGCAAGAGTGGAAAAGAAATCTTGGTGACTGTTGCAAAGGAAATCCAAAGGGTCTGGTAACTGGTGCGAGCCGTGGGATGAAGACAGTCAGGTTAGGAGTGTCTCAGGCCCCAGTAACAAAGTGCCCCAGACCGGAAGCTCTGAAAACAGAAAATTATTGTCTCACAGTTCTGGGGGCTAGAAGTCCAAGATCTCAAGGTATCAGCACTACCTCCCCCGCCCCCCGCCCCGTCTCCGGAGGCCTCTCTCCTTGGCTTGCAGACGGCCGCCTTCTCTCCATGTGAGTCTGCACCCTGATCTCCTTGTAAGAATACCTGGCCTCTTGGATGAGGCCCCACGATAATGCCCTCGCTCTAACTTAATCACCTCCGTAAAGGGCCCGTCTCTAAAGACAGTCACATTCTGAGGGGCTGGGGGTTAGGACTTCAGCTTATGAATTTGGTAGGGACGTGATTCAGTCCAGAACGGCTAGCATTAAGACAATGGGTTTGGTTCCAGGAAGACCAAGTTTGAGGGGACGGCCAGACCCCCCAAGAACCCAGCAGGCTGTATTGCAGATCTGGGCACAAAGCTGAGGTTGCAAACACCTAGAAGTTGCCTGCCCGCCCAGCGCAGCACACAGCCGTGGCTTCTCACCTGGGATGTGTGAGTCCAGAAACACGTCTCCGTTTCACCGAGCTCTGACAGAAACCCCAGTGAGTCAGTTCACACTTGGCAAACTCAAAAGAGACCGCTTCATAAATGAGAGGGCCTGTTTAATAATTAACCCGCAGAAATCTCTGGAAGGACTAATGAGTGCCTGTCATCTCCCTGGGACCCTCCTTCCTGTTGATCGTTCGTATTTCTCACCCCTTCCCCCATCACCCTGCACCAATGAGATGCTTTCTGTGGCCCCAGGACTGGGCCCCACTCAATTTCACATTCCCTTCCTTTCGTCCCTAATTGTATCTTATTTTTTCTTTTTTAGGATTTTATTTATTTGTCAGAGAAGGAGAGAGAGAGCATGAGTGGGGATGGGGGAAGGGACAGAGGGAGAGAGAAGCAGGCTCCCCACCGAGCAGGGAGCCCAATGCGGGACTCGATCCCAGGATCCCAAGATCATGACCTGAACAGAAGACAGACGCCTAACCGACTGAGCCACCCAGGCGCCCCCGCAAATGTATCTTATGAATATTTGTACCCTTCTCAGCACCTGATACAGTTTCTTTCAGGCAGTAGCTGCCCACTAAATATATGTTCACGGTCACATAGGTGGGACAGGTCTGATCTCTCAGAGGGGCACCTCGGAGCACTTAGGAGCCTGGCCTGTGGGTCAGACTTCCTGAAATCTGAGTTCTGTTTCTGTCAAGTACAAGCTGTGCGAGCCTGAGGAGAATCAGCTGCTCCGTGCCTCAGTCCCCTCCTCTTCTCAGATGAAGGCGATCTGAGACTCACCATAGCTGTCTCGTACAGTCGTCACTAACGTCAATGAGGTGATGTGTGTGTGCGAAGTACTTGGGGGGCAGTGCAGGACGGTAAAATCATACACGTGCTGGTGATTTTTAATGTCCACTGTGCATTTGCCCCATTATCTAGTCTGTATCATTAAATCTCCAAGCAACTGTTTGAGATGGCTATTTCCAGCCCTCCTTAAAGAAGAAGCCCAGTCCAGCAAAGGGAAGCAACGTGCCGGGAGCCGCTTGGCTGATGGGAGGCAGACACAGGATGTGAGCCCAGAGCAGAGCCTTACGTCTTTTCTCTATCACACCACGAATCAGGCTGAAGATAAACCCCAGCTAAGAATGCCCCCAGCCTCTCACAGAGCCTCTGCCCCCCCATCCCCCCCATCTCTCTCTCTCTCTGAAAATAAATAAATCTTTTTTAAAAAAAACAGGGCAAAATGGGAGGATTATCTTTTAAAAATATAAAGAACAAAACAAGCTCAAGAAGAATAGACAAGACTAATAATAAAAGTAACTGAATCAGGAACTTAAAACACACCTGCGCACACACCATATCAGGCTGAGTTTCACAAGCAGATTCTACCAAACACACAACGGACAGGTAATCTGTTTTGCACAAATTGTTCCAGAGGAAGGAAAAAGATACAGTCCCGAACTCTTTTTATAAGGTTGGTAGAGCCTTGACACCTTCCCACAAAGAAACCACCAGGCTCAAGCATTCAGTTCCAGCCACGACCAACCACTAAAGGAAACAATGTTTCCAATGTTCCACAAAGAAGTCTAGGATCTAGAGAGAGGGACGACCTGTCAGAGCACTTTACAAGGCAGTGCTACCCTCACAACAAAAGTCAGTAGGACAGTTCGAAAAAGTCAAATTTAAAAAAAGAGAGAGAGAGAGAAAAGGTACAGTTTCAGGTCAGTCTCATAAACAGAGAGGAAAAAAATCATTTAAAATACGGACGCAAGCCCAATCCAGCTATATGTCAAAACAGCGACGGGCACCTGGCTGGCGCAGTCAATAGAGCATGTGACTCTTGATCTCAGGGTCATGGGTTCAAGCTCCAAGTTGGGCATGGAGCCTCCTTAAAAAGGGGGGGGGCGGATAATGAACACATTGCATTTATCCCATGAGTGTAAATCTGGTTTGACATTAAAAAATTATTTAATATAAATCACCATTAAAAGAGAAAAACAAGGGTGTCTGGGCGGCTCAGTCGTTAAGCATCTGCCTTTGGCTCAGGTCATGATCCCAGGGTCCTGGGATCGAGTCCCGCATCGGGCTCCCTGCTCAGCAGGGAGTCTGCTTCTCCTTCTCTCTCGCCCCACCCCTCCCTACCTCATGCTCTCTCTCTCAAATAAATAAAATCTTTTAAAAAAATGATAAGAATTCCCCTCCCCCAGTTGATAGGCAGTTTCAATGAAGTTCTAGTGAAAACTTCAATAGGGTTTTTGGTACTTAACAAGTTGATTCTAAAATTTACATGAAAGAGAGTCAAAACAAAACAACACATAGTATTCCTAAGGAAGAAAAACCAGGGGTTGGTGCAATGTTCCTTATAAGGCTAATCATTATTATATATAAGTCCACATTAATCAAATTAGTGTTGTATCGGTACTGGGAGGGTACAGGGAGAGGCTGGAAACAGACCCACATACATACAAGAAACTTGATTTATGACAGTGTTTATTGGCAATCAATGTGGAAAGGATGGACACATTTCAATAATTTGTTACCCATACTGAAAATAAAAATAAATTAAATCTTCTGTTACAGTCAGCCATGTGTTTAAAACCACTTGTTGGGGGGCACCTGGGTGGCTCAGTCGAGTAAGCATCTGCCTTCGGCTTCGATCATGATCTCGGGGTCCTGGGATCGAGTCCTGCATTAGGCTCCCTGCTCAGCAGTCTGCTTCTCTCTCCCCCTCTGCCCCTCCCACCCTGCTTCTGCTCTCTCTCCCTCTCTCTCAAATAAATAAATAAAATCTTTACAAAATAAAAAAAAAACACATAAAGCCACTTGTTGGATAGGGTACACATTATATCTGCTCACATTCCATTCACCAAAGCAAGTCACATGATTAAGTTCAAGACAGGAAAGTGGAGAATATTCTGCCCACAAGGAACCATGGCAAAGGCAGGAAGAAAAAGAAAAATTACGAACAAATAATACAATTTATTAAAGATCTCTTCGTGACACCATACAAAAAAAAAGTCAATATTAAAGGCTTAAAGACATAAATGTAAAAGAGAAAGTTATGAAATTTTAGGAGAATATCTTTATGTCTTAAGGCAAGAGAGAGGTCCCCAAGTACGACACATTAAAAAAAAAATACTGTTAAAAATTTGGGACAAAGCATTTGCAACATACATCATTGGCAAAGGATTTGTATCCAGAATACATAAAATATCCTTCTAAATATGTAAGGAAAATAGACATTTGCAAATGCCAAACTTGGTATTTGAGACATTGCATTGCAAATCGGTGAGAAAAATCCAAATTATTCAGTACAAGGTGCTAAAAAAAATGGCCGTCTATATGGGGAAAGATAAAATGAGATCCCTACCTCACACTACACACCAAAATAAACTCTGGATTATTTAAAAAGCGAAATATGAAAAGCAACATTTTCTCATTTTAAAGATTTTTGTTTTGACAGAGAGAGCATGAGCAGGGGAGTGGCAGAGGGAGAGTGAGAGCCAGGCAGGAAGCCTCATGTGGGACTCAATCCCAGGACCCTGAATCCATGACCTGAACCGAAGGCAGACGCTTAACCAACTGAGCCACCCAGGTGCCCCGACATTTTCCCATTTTAAAAGAAAATCTAGAGTGTCTTTAGGTACTACTTAAGGAAAGAGTGTTTTAAATGAAAACTAAGAAATCAAGTTTATAAAAGGAGAGTTTGGTAAATGTGATTACATCAAAAAAATTGTGCAAGTCGAAAGACACACTAATCAAAGTTAAAAGGAAGTCATAGACCGGAAGAAGATACTTCCAGTACATGGCAAAGGATGACTATCTAGAACATTTAAAATGTCTTATACACCCACAAAACCAACTGAAGAAAGCCTGCAATTTAGAGAACGACCAGATGTTTCCCGTGACTGCAGCCCAACCCCATGGGGTGTGTGTACCTACCTGCCTACTACTCTCCACACCTTTGCACAAGTAATTCCTCTGACTTAGAAGGCCCTTTCTCTGTTTTGTTCCGGAAAATGGGAAAGACTTCATAATCAGCATTTTCTTTCTCTGAGCTTCTCCAGCTCATTTTGCATCCTCAAGAGACGAGCTTTACATTATCGTAATTCATCATGATCGATATTACACTAGCCTTCTTGGGCTCCCATAACAAAAGCTCATGGACCAGGTGGCTTGGAAGCCCAAAATCAAAGTGTCAGACAAATCGATTTCTGAGAACTCTCTTCTTGGCTTGCAAATGGCTGCCTTTTCATGGCGTCCTCACATGGCCTTTTCTTGGTGAATGCGCACGGAGCTCTCTCACCGGTTCTTACAAGGCCACCAGTCCTGTTGGATTAGGATCCCACCCTTACGACTTTATTTAACCTTAAGGACTTCCAAAAAGCCCTCTCTCCAAATACAGTCACACTGGGGCTTAGGGCTTCAACATACAAATTTGCCAGAGACAACCCATACGTTGTTCCAGCACTGGGGGTGAATTTCAGTCTGTAGCAAGTATTCTCCCTCCCCCGCTCCTGTTGTATTCGATCTTTGAAATCTGTAGAGGTCTTTGAACACCTGCTGTAAGTCCACTTCTGTCCTAGGTTTTCGGGTATCTAGAGGAGTCTTCGGTTGCCAGGCTATTTCTGTAGAGAAGCCAAAGAAGGGGGTAAAAGATAGGATTCTCAGAAGCAGCATCATGTGATCCCAGAGAGAAGAGAGTGGAAAAGATGAAAAAGTGTCCCAAGGGATGCTTAAATTCTCGAGTAAGAGGGGACACCATTCTCTATGATGTGGAGGTAGGAGAGAGATCGCCAAGAAAGCTCCCCAAGGGAGTGCATTTTTAGCCTAATAATTTTGGTAGATGTTTCCACCATCTGGGTGGCATCTGCTACCCCATCTCTTTGTTTGGTTTGGTTTGGTTTGGTTTGGTTTGGTTTGGTTTGGTTTGGTTTGGTTTTGTCTCTCTTCCAGAAGGGGCTGCCAAGGCTCTGAAGGATGCACGCGGGACTGGTCTTTCAGGGGCCACATAGGCACCGAGAAATCCACTGTTACCTAACCCCGGCAGGTTTTGCTGCTTGGAAACCGTTGTGCCTTCATTCCAAAAAAAAATGAAGTTGTAAATAAGCATCAGTAGAGAAAAGACATGCGAGCAGAAGCCAAAAATCAGACAGTATGTACACGGTGTCCTACAAGGACCCCCACGGGTGGCAGTGCTACCTGTGGCCCCAGGTGGCCATGACCATCAGTGGCTTTATCCTTCTCCTGCTGCTCCATCCAGGGGGCCCCAAAGAAAGCCACCTGTGATTTGAGAACACCGGAAATCCGCAGACTAGCCCCGGTCTATGGCTGAACACAGGACATGTATGTTTGCTTTCATCTGGGCTGCTAGACGGTCGGTACTCAGTCAATGTTTATTGCCTGCCACAGGTGTCTGGCATGGGGCTATGCACTGGGAATACAAATGCGAACGAGAAAGCTAGGATCCCTCCTGCCGTCGAGTTTACAGACAACTGTTGGAGTGTGATGGTTAGTTTTACGTGTCTACTTGGCTAGGCTACAGCAAGCCACTATTTACGCAAACACGATTCTCGGTGTCGCTTGTTGAAGGTATTTTGTACCTGTGATTAACATCTACAATCTGTTGGCTTTACGTAAAAGAGACCCACCCTCCCCCCCCCCAGCCCGGTAATGTGGGTGGGTTTCATCCAATTAGTTAAAAGGCCTAAGAGCAAAATTTGACCGTTTCCCTTTAGAAAGTTGGCCTGGAGATTGCAACACGAGCTCCTGCCTGAGCGTGCCGGCGGCCAGCTGCCCTATGGATTTGGGACTTGGCCAGCTGCCAAGTGCATAAGCAGCCAGTTCCTTGAAATACATCTGTCTCTGTGTGTGTGTGTGTGTGTGTGTGTGTGTGTGTGTGTGTGTGTGTGCGCGCACATGAACTAGATACACAGGCACATCTATAGAGACTTATTCAGTAGATGTGCAGATATAAAGATATGGACAGAGTTAGAGAGAAACACTGATCTCTCCTGCTGGTTCTGCTTCTCTGGAGAACGCTGACTGATCTGGGGAGACTCGTATGTACTGCCTGTGTACTAGGCAGTGTCCTAAGTGCTATGACTGGGAAGCAACATATGTAGTCCGCAGCCTTGGAAGCCATGGAAGCCTAAATCAGACTCTCCAGATTGGGAACCTTAGATCAATCACATACTAGATGCACCATGACCTTGGGTCAATTCCCACATTCTTTAAGCCTCAGTTTGCTTGTGTGTAAATGAAGATAGTATCCCCCTCGGGGGGTCAACGCAGGGGGTCATCGCAAGGGCTCAACGAGGGTAACGACCTTCCCTGTGCACACTCAGGTGCGAGTAGGAGGCCAGGATTTAAACTCAGGCCCGCCAGGCTCCGATGCGTGTACCCTTAACCCTTGCTCTGTCAATGCACTTAGGGGTTTGTCCTGCAGCAGACACTTTGCCATAGACAACCCATATGTTGTCGTAGCTTCAACTCTGCTCTGTGGAGACGGCTCTTAAATTTATTATACTTTTGGCCCAATCCTAAGGTGGAATTCCAGGCTCCATTGCAGGCCGGTACTTGGATGTGACCACTGGCTTCAAACTCAACGTATCTTATGCATGTATGTATGTATTTATTTATTTGAGAGAGAGAGAGCAGGAGCAGGAGGGGCAGGGGAAGAGAGAGAATCTCAAGCAGACCGCACTGAGTGCAGAGCCCGACACAGGGCGCTTGATCTTACAATCCTGAGATCACACTCAGAGCTGAAACCCAGTCAGACGCTTAACCAGTGTACCACCCAAGTGCCCCAAACCCAACAGATCTTAAATTCAAACTCGTCATCTTCCCCCCCCATTGACAAATCCTGGCTTCATCTCTACTTACATGACTCTGGGAAAACCGCTGACCTTCGAATCCTCGGGGTTCAATGTGGGGGGAGGGAGAGTTGGCAATATGAGGAAACCAGACATATCACAGATAGTTTCTTTGTGTCCACAGTACCTTATCTCTGTGTCTGGTACATTCTAGGTACTAGACACAGTACTCTATTTATTCATCCAGCATCTATTCATCAGCACTGGTTTTAATTAATTGCACCACAGGAAACATGAATTTAGTCCTAACTCACTACTTGCGGGCTAATTTTCCAGGAAAATCATCGTTTCCCATTAAGCCAAATAAATAAGGTGCTGCAAAGGGCCGGTTTCATTTACATTTTATGTTAATGTATTGCCATCTAGCGGACAATGTGCAAGTAACAAGCAAAAAGAGGGTTGGGGACCTGGATGGCTGAGTCAGTTAAGTGTGTGACTCTTGATTTCCGCTCAGGTCATGATCTCAGGGGTGTGAGATGCACGCTGGGCGTGGAGCCTGCTTCAGATTCTCTCCTCCCTCCCCCCTCTTAAGAGAAGAAAAAAGAGAAAGAGAAAAGCAACATCCTAGAAGAAATGTTTATAATTATGAACTAATCCATGCATGACACTGTTGGATTTCAACAACCATCTGAAAAACATAAATAACAGGATGCCTTTTAAATATAAAATAAGTTATAAATGAACACTACAGCAAGTTACCAGCTCATATAATCTTATGATCCCTCTCTTGTTCTAAGCAAAATGAAAAATAAGAGATTCAGCATTCTTTCCTGCAACTGACTGCTTTGCTACATTTGAATTCTCCGTGCCATATGTTGGATGGGAATTTAAATTAAAGAGAAGCCACTCCTTTCTGCCCGTGGACGCCGCCGAGTGAGCATCGTTAAAGTCTCCCCTCCGACCGCCGTCATGTCTAAGTCAGAGTCTCCCAAAGAGCCTGAACAGCTGCGGAAGCTCTTCATCGGAGGTCTGAGCTTTGAAACAACTGATGAGAGTCTGAGGAGCCATTCTGAGCAATGGGGAACACTCACGGACTGTGTGGTAATGAGAGACCCAAACACCAAGAGCTCCAGAGGCTTTGGGTTTGTCACATATGCCGCTGCGGAGGAGGTGGATGCAGCCACGAACACGAGGCCACACAAGGTGGATGGAAGAGTTGTGGAACCAAAGAGGGCTGTCTCAAGAGAAGATTCTCAAAGACCTGGTGCCCACTTAACTATGAAAAAGATTTTTGTTGGTGGCATTAAAGAAGACACTGAAGAACATCATCTAAGAGATTATTTTGAACAGTATGGGAAAATCGAAGTGATTGAGATCATGACCGACGGAGGCAGTGGCAAAAAGAGGGGTTTTGATTTTGTAACATTTGATGACCATGACTCTGTAGACAAGACTGTCATTCAAAAATACCATACTGTGAATGGCCACAACTGTGAAGTAAGGAAAGCCCTATCTAAGGAAGACATGGCTAGTGCTTCATCCAGCCAAAGAGGTCAAAGTGGTTCTGGAAACTTTGGTGGTGGTCGTGGAGGTGGTTTTGGTGGGAATGACAACTTTGGTCGTGGAGGGAACTTCAGTGGTCGAGGTGGCTTTGGTGGTAGTCGAGGTGGTGGTGGATATGGTGGCAGTGGGGATGGCTATAACGGATTTGGTAAGGATGGAAGCAACTTTGGTGGTGGCAGAAGCTATAATGATCTTGGCGATTACAACAATCAATCTTCAAATTTTGGAAATTTTGGGAGGCAGAAGCTCTGGCCCCTATGGTGGTAGAGGCCAATACTTTGCCAAACCACGAAACCAAGGTGGCTCTGGTGGTTCCAGCAGCAGCCGTAGCTATGGCAGGGGCAGAAGGTTTTAATTACTGCCAGGAAACAAAGCTTAGCAGGAGAGGAGAGCCAGAGAAGTGACAGGGAAGCTACAGGTTACAACAGATTTGTGAACTCAGCCAAGCACAGTGGTGGCAGGGCCTAGCTGCTACAAAGAAGACATGTTTTAGACAATACTCATGTGTATGGGCAAAAAATTCGAGGACTGTATTTGTGACTAATTGTATAACAGGTTATTTTAGTTTCTGTTCTGTGGAAAGTGTAAAGCATTCCAACAAAGGGTTTTAATGTAGATTTTGTTTTTTGCACCCATGCTGTTGATTGCTAAATGTAATAGTCTGATCATGACGCTGAATAAATGTGTCTTTGAAAAAAAAGAGAGAGAAGCCACTCAACTGCGGGTTAGATTTCCTGACTGTTCTACCTTTCACGAGCTAAGAACTCTGTCTTCCTTTCTGAGTAACTTACCATTATCACATGCTTACCATGAGCTTGGGGTCATGCTGAATATTTTATGTGGATTATCTCATTTAGTCCTTGTGAATCCCTCCCCCTGCTAACTCAAAGGGTAGGTGATCTTACTTATGAGACTCAGTTTACTGCCTCATCTATAGAAATGGCTTGTTCAAAGTCAAAACCAGGACACAGAACTGGATCCTGACTCAGGTGTGTCTGAATTAAACACAGGTTCTTCATGATTACATCCTCCCATAGTACAACCCTCCTGCACAACGCCAAGAATGTTGTGAGGATGAAACGAGTCACGGAGAGCACTTTTTGGAGAAAGCACAATGTTTGAAAGCTTATATATAAACACCATTACCACCACAAAGAGGTGTGACATGCTCTATGTTCTATTAAGCCAACCATTACTGTACAAAAGTATTATTCGGTTAGGGACTGCTTTTTCTCGGTAGTGATGGCCCCTCCTTCATTCCTGGCTTTAGTAATTTTAATCTTTTTTTCCCAGTCAGTTAAGCTGAAAGTTTGTCAATTTTGTCCATCCTTCCAAAGAACCAGTGTTTGGTTCTGTTGATTTTTCTCGATTGTTCTCCTATTCCCAGTTTCTTTTATTTCCTCACTAGTATTTCTTTCCTTGCTTTCTTTGGGTTTACTTTGCTGTTCTTTTTCTAGTTTTCTAGTTTTCTAAGAAAAATTGGACTATTGATTTGAGATCTTTTTTCTTAAGACCTTTTTTAGTTTTAGATTCATAGCAAAATGGAGAGGAAAATACAAACATTTTTCATAGACTCCCTGCCCTGCAAATGCATAACCTTCCCCATGATCAATATCCCCACCAGAGTGGTGTATTTGTTACAGCTGATGAACCCATACTGACACATCATCACCCCCCCAGTCCACGGTTTTCCTTAGGGTTCACTCTTGGTGTTGTACAGTCTGCAACTGGACAGATGTGCAAGGCCATGTACCCATCCTCAGAGTACCAACCCAGTATTTCGGCCTTTTCCAGAATGTCATGTAGTTGGAATCATAATGTGTAATCTTTTCAGATTGACTTCTTTCATTTAGTAATATACATTTATTTCCTCCATGCCTTCGTGTGGCTTGATCATTTCTTTTTAGTGATGAATAATATTCCATTGTCTGGGGGCACCTGGGTGACTCGGTCAAGTGTGTGACTTGATTTCGGCTTGGGTCATGATCTCAGGGTCGTGAGATCAAGCCCTGTGTCGGGCTCCACACTTAACGTGGAGACTGCTTGAGACTCTCTCTCTCCCCCTCTGTTTGCCCCTCCCCCACACCTTCACACGCACACATGCTGACACGCACAGATGCATTCTCTCTCTCAAAAAAAAAAACAAAACTATTTTATTCCATCGTCTGGATGTACCACAATTTAACCATTCATGTACCAAAGGACATCCTGGTTGCTTCCAATTTGGATCAATTATCAGTAAAGCTGCTGTAAGCACCCATATCCAGCTTTTTGCATGGACACGTTTCATTTCATTTAGATAAATATCAAGGAGCACATTTGCTGGACCATACGGGAAGAGTACGTTCAGTTCTGTAAGACAATGTCCAGCTGCCTTCCAAAGTGGCTGCACCATTTGCATTCCCACCAGCAATTAATGAGAGTTTATTATTTATAGTTATAACTATAGAAGTTTACAGTTATAAATTTCACTCTAGGGCGCCTGGGTGGCTCAGTGGGTTAAAGCCTCTGCTTTCAGCTCAGGTCATGATCTTAGGGTCCTGGGATCGAGGCCCGCATCAGACTCCCTGCTTGGCAGGGAGCCTGCTTCCTCCTCTCTCTGCCTGCCTCTCTGCCTACTTGGGATCTCTCTCTCCCTGTCAAATAAATAGAAAATCTTAAAAAAAAAAGGGGGGGGTGGGTGCCGAATACTTATAGCAGCAATGTCCACAATAGCCAAACTATGGAAAGAACCTAGATGTCCATCCACAGATGAATGGATAAAGAAGATGCGGTATATATATATACAATGGAATACTATGCAGCCATCAAAAGAAATGAAATCTTGCTGTTTGCAACGACGTGGATGGAACTAGAGGGTATTATGCTAAGTGAAATAAGTCAATCAGAGAAAAGACAATTATCATACGATCTCTCTGACATGAGGAACTTGAGGGGCAGGGTGGGGGGTCGTGGGGGGAAGGGAGGGAAAAATAATGAAACAAGATGGGATGGGGAAGGAGACAAACCATAAAAGACTCTCAATCTCACGAAACAAACTGAGGGTTACCAGGGGGTGGGAAGGTAGGGATAGGGTGGATGGGTTATGGACATTGGGGAGGGTTTGTGCTATGGTGAGTGCTGTGAAAGGTGTAAGCCTGATGATTCACAGACTTGTACCCCTGGGACAAATAATACATTATATGTTAAGAAAATAAATAAATTAAATAAATAAGTAAAAGATTAAAAAAGGAAAAGAAGAAGGAGGATTTGGGTGCTTTCGGAAAACAAAGCATGCTAATCTGGAAGGTGGCAGAAATGGGCGTGACGCTATTTGGCAAAGCAGCAGCAGTAGCAGTCACTCATGTAAGCCAGGAGGGGAGGGTGTTTGGTCATTTTCTGTGGTTTGCACAGCATTCTCGTTCCTGTGCTCCAGCATGATTACAGTGTCCTTATTTCTGCCTTGCTCCGTCATGGTCACAGAATGGCTTTGTCAGATGTTAGTGCTGAATAAAAGTATTTATGTTCAACCAGACGCCGTAGGCTTAGCAGTTCGGGTTGGGTCAGCTTCCAGCTGACAGCTGTTGGAGGGCGCTTTTTCTTTCTAATTATAAACAAAATTTTCATGTAATTTTCCAGTGGGAGACATAGACGTTATTCGAGATGCAGGACAACTGGTAGCTGCAGAAGACTGTTCGATGCTCTACGAGTGCCTGGCGTCCCTGGGCTCCGCATGCTCAAATATCATCCAGCACAGTGACCAATCACTATGTGAACCAACCCCTCCTGCTCCAAATTACAAAAACACCCTCCTTCGGGGGTGGCACCGTCCCCCTGAGAACCACCGCTCTCAACACCCTAAATCCAACCCCCGCATCACACTGAAGTCAGGATACATATTAAGAGTACATCAGACTACGCCCCTTCCACCACTATCTCACCGAGTTGTATTGAACGGCTTTGCATCAAAACTTGGCTATAAAAGCTGTCCAGATCAAAGGCTATTTATCATAGAAATAGCACTACAAGCATTAGCCGTCAGCAGCCAGGGTCCTCCACATAAAGCCTCCCATGAGAAACAATGTGGTCAGCACTGCTAGCCGCCTACCTAATGTCCCTCTCATTTTCCCCTAACAAAATCTCACTTCCATGCAAGACAGCAATGTGCCTACCGAAGTACCTGCTTTTCCAGACTTCCTGACACCTGAGTGACGCCACTTTGGCTAACAAGATGTAAACAGCAGGTATCCTATAACTTCTGAGAAAGCTTTTGCTTTTCTGATAAAAGTAGACAGATGCAGGGGCACCTGGGTGGCTCAGTTGTTGAGCATCTGCCTTCGGCTCAGGTCATGATCTCGGGGTTCTGGGATCACGCCCCATATAGGGCTCCCTGCTCAGTGGGAAGCCTGCTTCTCCCTCTCCCACTCCCCCTGCTTGTGTTCCCTCTTTCGCTGTGTCTCTATCAAATAAATAAATAAAATCTTTAAAAAAAAAAAAAGCGGACAGATGCAACTGGAGCCTATAATCTTCTTCCTCAAAAAGAGATGAGTCATCCTCAGCTGGGACAGTCATCTTGTGACCCTGAGGCGATGAGCACGGGGACAAAACCAGCTCTCTGAAGAACTGTTCAGTAGCCACAGCAACACTAGACAACTGCCCACTTCCAGACTTCCTTTGTGGAAAAACACACAGACCCTTTTCTTGTCTAAGCCACTATTATTTGTAGGACTTCCCGTGACTTGTGGCTGAACAAATCATTTAAGAGAGGAAATCAACAGTTACAACAGATATCTTATGTTAAGCCTTTAATAGAATACCTCACGTTTGCAGATATAATACCTTATGTTATGCAGATACCTTATGTTAAGCCTTTCATATAATAACCAATTGGATAAAAAATAGTACTTAAACTATGTGTGGGGGAAGTGTTTGAGTTAAACCTTCATTTTTCCACAGCAGGAAGTCAAGGGCTGATGTATCAAGCTGAAAAGCCGAGAAAACACTGGAAGCGCTGTAAGAATATTATTTAGAGGTATGGAAGTAAATACCCCAAAATATAAAAACAGAGGCAGCTGAAGACATTTGCTTCTGGGAGCAGAACTGAGAGTGAGAAAAGACTGTTGCTTTTCTTTGTAGCCTCTGTAATACTTGACTTTGACTCAAGTGCCTTTTTTTTTTAATTGTGAAAAGTCCGATGAGATTACTTTTTTCTTGGCAATAAACTGTAACTTCTTTAGGAAATCATATGGTTTCTCCTTTCTTATGTGGAATAATATAAAGGTTTTAAGGAGTGCCTCCTGCTTCTCATAAGAATTAGATATTACTTTGATTTCATTAGTAATTGAAAAGTAAAATTAACATACAATTTTAGAAGGTGCTGTTCAAAACCAGCAATAGACTGAGTTTGAAAATCATTGCCCTGTGGTAAAAATTGGCACAGCTGAATTTCACCTGCAAGTATCTTGTTTTCTTCCTTTTTTTTTTTTTGAGAGAGAGTGAGCAAGCACATGCAAGTGGGGTTGGGGGAGAAGAGGGAGGTGGGGAGAGAGAATCTTAAGCAGGCTCCACACTCAGTGCAGAGCCCTGCTCGGGACTGGATCTCAGGACCCTGAAATTATGACCTGAGCCGAAATCAAGAGTCGACACAACCAACTGAGCCAGCCAGGTGCACCTTTCTTATTTTTGAATTTAATTTATGGGGCGCCTGGGTGGCTCGTCGATTAAGCATCTGACTCTTGATTTCGGCTCAGATCATGACCTTAGGGTCCTGGGATCGAGGCCCACACCTGGCTGTGTCCTCAGTGGGGAGTCTGCTCGAGGATTCTCTCCTTCTCCCACTGCCCCTCCCCCTGCTCTCTAACTCTAAAATAAATAAATCTTTTTTAAAAAATTAATATTTACGGGCGCCTGGGTGGCTCAGTGGGTTAGGGCCTCTGCTTTCGGCTCAGGTCATGATCTCGGGGTCCTGGGATCGAGGCCCGCATCGGGCTCCCTGCTCAGCGGGGAGCCTGCTTCCCCCTCTCTCTCTGCCTGCCTCTCTGCCTCCTTGTGATCTCTCTCCCTCTGTGAAATAAATAAATAAATAAATAATCTTTTTTAAAAAATTAATATTTAAGCATTAAAAAATGCAATTTCATGTAAACATCTAGACTTTTCTTTCTTTTTTTAAGATTTTATTTATTTATTTCACAGAGGGAGAGAGATCACAAGGAGGCAGAGAGGGAGGTAGAGAGAGAGGAGGAAGCAGGCTCCCCGCTGAGCAGAGAGCCCAATGCGGGCCTCAATCCCGGGACCCTGAGATCATGACCTGAGCCGAAAGCAGAGGCTTTAACCCACTGAGCCACCCAGGCACCCCACATCTAGACTTTTCATTTCTCTTGAAAAATGGAAAAACTAAGCAACAGAGGAACCATATTCCTGAGTGGCAACAAATGGCTGGAAGGGAGCAGCTCTGGCCCCTCAGACGGTGTGTGGACTCTCCTAGCTGGCGGTTTTCACCTGGTCAACTTCACCTGTCTGGTCCCACTTGCACCACAGGATAAGGACCCTGGGATCATGACCCACCTCAGGCTCTCTGCTCTGCGGGAAGCCTGCTTCTCCCTCTCCCACTCCCCGCTGCTTGTGTTCCCTCTCTCACTGTGTCTCTCTCTTTATTTATTTATAAATAAATAAAATCTTTTTTTTAAAAAAAAGGACTTAAAGTTGTCTAAGTGTGACATATCAGCTGTACAACTAATAAGTCAAAGTAGGCTATTAAGTCATGTTGTGGAAACAAATTAACCAGGCAATCAAGCAGCTTAACACACCAAAAGTTTCTTTCTCACTAGCACTGTGTGTCTCACAGGGGTAGGCGGAGGGATTCGGCCCTACAAGTCACTCTGGGACCCAGGCTGGCTGAGGTTCTGCCATCTTGAGCACCACTGGTTGCCACAGAAGGGAAGGAAAGATTAGAGATTTCCCCTTCTTTACCCAGAAATGACAGTGGTCAATTTCACTCACATTTCATGGCCATAACCACTCACGTGGGCTCAATTAACTAAGGGAGCTGGGAAATGTAGAGCAAATGGAATACGTGGTGGGCATTACTATCTCTGCCCCATGCAACGCTCAGTAAATTATTTTACTTATCTCACAGGGCACCTGGGTGGCTCAGGTGGTTAAGCGTCCCACTCTTGATCTCAGTGCAGGTCATGATCTCAGGCTCCTGGGATTGAGCCCCATGTCAGGGTCCTTGCTCAGTGAAGAATCTGCTTCTCTCTCTCTCCCCCTCTCACTCTGCCCCTCCCCTTGCTCACATGTACTCTCTTCTCTCTAAAATAAACAAATCTTTTTTTAAAAATTTATTTTACTTATCACGGTCCTAGTTATGCATTTGTAACACGAGGCAATTAATGGTCTTTCCTCCCTCTTGAGGTTACGAGGTGAATCAAATGAGATCACACACGCTGGCAAGGATGCGGAGAGAAGGAAACCCTCTTGCACTGCTGGTGGGAACGCAATCTCGTGCAGCCACTCTGGAAAACACTGTGGAAGTTCCTCAAAAAGTTAAAAACAGAACTATTCTACAACCCAGCAACTGCACCACTAGGTATTTACCCAAAGGACACAAAAATATTGATTCAAAGGAGCACATACATCCTGATGTTTATAGCAGCATTACCAACAATAGCCAGATTATGGAAAGAGCCCAAATGTCCATTAACTGATGAATGGATAAAGAAGATATGGTGGAGATGGGATCGGGAAGGAGACAAACCATAAGAGACTCCTAATCTCACAAAACAAACTGAGGGTTACTGGGGGGTGGGAGGGTAGGGATGGGGTGGATGGGTTATGGACATTGGAGAGGGTTTGTGCTTTGGTGAATGCTGTGAAAGGTGTAAGCCTCATGATTCACAGACCTGTACCCCTGGGGCAAAAATAATAATAAAATAAATAAATAAAATCCATAAAAAAGAAAAAAAAGACCTACATGTCAAATGTTAGGTTTTCTCAATGGTATTTGTATATTAAAATAATAGACTTATTAAAAAAAAGGATGTGGTGTATAAATACAATGGAATATCACGCAGCCATAAAGAAGAATGAAATCTTGCTATTTGCAAGCTAGAGTGTATTATGCTAAAGTGAAGTAAGAGAAAAATAAATACTATATGATTTCACTCATATGTGGAATTTAAGACACAAAAGAGATGAACACAGTGGAAGGAGGAAAGAAGAGAAAGAGAGAAGGAAGCAAACCATAAAAGACTTTTTTTTTTTTTTTTAATTTGACACAGAGAGAGCAAGGGAGAGATACAGAGAGCAAGCACAAGCAGAGGGGAACGGCAGGCAGGGGAGAAGCAGGCTTCCCGCAGAGCAGGGAGCCCGATGTGGGGCTTGATCCCAGGACCCCGGGATCATGATCCGAGCTGAAAGCAGCCTCTTAACCGACTGAGCCACCCAGGCGCCCCCCATAAAAGACTCTTTAAGAGAACAGACTAAGGGTTGATGGAAGGAGGTGGATGTGGTATGGGTTAAACGGATGATGGGCATTAAGGAGGATATTTGTGATGGGCACTGGGTGTTGTATATAAGTGATGAACCACTAAATTCTACACCAGAAACCAATTTTACCATATATGTTACCTAGAATTTAAATAAACAATTGAAATTAAAAAGAAAAAAAATGAGATCATACATACAGAAGAATTTTGATAAACTCTAAAGAGTTATACAAATTCAAAAGAATCACAGTACCTACGCCATGGTGGAATATGCTATCACCCACCCACACACACACACACACACACACACACACACACGTGCGTGCGCACAACCTATTTATTTCAGAGGTGTGGTCCAAGAATACGTACTCTGGGAGCTGTAAAATGGCAAATTTGCTTTCATTTTAATGGCACCATGCAGCCAGTTCACCTGTGCTCAAGGTGGACCCAGGGAAGAGAAGAGAAAATAATGCTCACTACCCTTGGCCTCTCCCAAATAACTTTTCAGTCTTGATGAAATGATTAAAGTAGATGTGACAGACCGTACTTTCCGAAGAAGGCTCACAGTCTCTCCCAGCCACATAACCTTGTTTAAAATGTAGTCTTGACAGTCCTCGAATCAAGCTTGGGTCCACCATGTACCCTTCCTTTGAACTCAGAGGGACCTTGGCAACCATGTCAGCCACCAGAGAAGAGCAGAAGTGATGTCAGGTGGATTCTGAGACGAATCATGAAAACACCATGTGCTTCTCTTGCTCTCCAGGGAAGTTCACTCTGAGAATCCAGCTGCCAGGTTGTGAAGAAGCCCAAATAAGCCTACACAGAGACTACTCAAAGACGGCACAAATGTAGGTGTTCCTAGGGGCCCCTGGGTGGCTCAGTCAGTTAAGCGTCTGCCTTTGCCTCAGGTCATGATCCCACCATCCTGGGATCGAGA
Organism: Ailurus styani; assembly: GCA_002007465.1. Classification (NCBI taxonomy): domain Eukaryota; kingdom Metazoa; phylum Chordata; class Mammalia; order Carnivora; family Ailuridae; genus Ailurus; species Ailurus styani. Next base: position 1,544,208 of record LNAC01000101.1, read on the forward strand.
CCCAAATTGGGCTCTCTGTTCAGCAGGGGGCCTGCTTCTCCCTCTCCTTCCGCCTGCCACTTTGCCTACTTGTGATCCCTCTCTCCTTCGGTCAAATAAATAAATAAAACCCCAAAAACCACCAAGCAGATGTCCCAACTGCCAGCCAACATCAACCTCCACACCCGTGGCTGAAGACACCCCCCGAGTTTCCTGCCCCTAGGCAACGTGTAAAGACGGGCCTACAGCCGTACCCCAGATACTGTATAGCAGAGAAAAGCTGTCGCCACCAGGCCATTTCCAAATTCCTGTCCCACAGCATGTGTAAGTGTAACAAAACGACTCTTACACCATCACTAAATTTTTATGCAGCAACGGCATCTGGAACCGCTGAACCCATGAGCACCAATAACAGTAGCTTACTTACTACACAGAGAAAAGGACAAATATGTGTTTACTGAATTATTACATCTTAAATGCTATACTTACAGAAACAATTATGGGGGGAATGCTAAAAATATACTGTACTGGTAAGAATTCCATTAGGCTATAGCAACAGAAAAGCCAGAACAGTAACACTTGAACAAGACAGAAACTTGCTTCTCACCTAAAAATTCAGAGAGGCAGCTCAGGGCTGCTATCCCTGTCAGGGAGAACTCAAACAATCCCCATCTTATTTCTGTTATTCATAGAAAGAGGCTTCCATCTCACAGTCCAAGATGGCTGCTCAAGCTCCATTTATCATGTCTACATTTCAGCTAGCAGGAAGGACAAAAGGGGATGGGATGGGTAGGCCCCTCTTTATTATGTTTTTTAAAGATTTTATTTACTTATTTACTTATTTATCTGAGAGAGAGAGAGAGAGAGAAAGTGGGGAGGGGCAAAGGGAGAGAGAGAAACTCAAGCAGACTCTCTGCGGAACCACAGAGCCCTAGGCAGGGCTCCAACTCAGGACCCTGAGATCATGACCTAAGCCAAAATCAAGAGTCAGATGCTTAACCGACTGAGCCACCCAGGCACCCCTAAGCCCCTCCTTTTAAGAATATTTCCTGCAAGTGCATCCATTGGCCAGAATGCAGTCACAGGGCCACACCAAGATGCAGGAAAATCTGAGGAAAGCTGTCTGTTGCCAAGGCCCTGTTAATAAACGGGAAACCTGCAGAAGGGAAAACGGACTTTGGGAAATAAACAGTAGATTCTGCACATGCATATTCCAAAACTCAATTCCTATTTGGCTTAGGACTACAGGTTCAGATAACGACACAGCTATCTCAGGAACCATACCAATGTGGCCCCTGTCAGACTCTCAGCTCTAAAGATTTAGTTTCAAGCTTTCCAATTCAACACACGTCTTTATGCGGTATCCACTTTCCTCACCAGACGAGCATAAGCAAAATGGCAAATAAACACTTGATAAATTAATGATTCCTAAGAAAGCAAAAGACATTTAGAGACAAGAATTTCCTCTAAAAACCATAATAAATCCTGGTGGGTCTTCCTGTAATCTGTGTTTCCTTGGACAAGGCACTCGATTTACCTAAAATCATTGGCTGTAAACAGGTATCACACGTAACTGGTTTGTCATAAGGATGAGAGATTACACATGTTGAAGTGCTTTGTAAACAGTAGAGTTTTATACAAATATAAAGTTATGCACCTTCAGAGCTATCACACCAAGAAAGACACTTATTCAATTAAACATCTTTGTAAAATTTTTAACAATGTATAAATACATCCCACAAAATAATCTGTTGGTTAAAAGACACCAACAAAGTTTACAGAACCTACAACAGAATTTATAGACTCCTACAACTGCTTGTAGACTGTTACATATATTGCTTTAAGAAATACCAATAATACAAATGCATGATTTACAATATCCCCATTATAGCAAGGAAAAAAAATAGATTCATACAATAAAATGTCTTTTAGGCATTTATTATGCCAAGTATTTAAATGATTACTCTCACTATGACATAAGAATAATACTCTTTTAGTGATAAAAGATAGATTTCATTAGGCCAAGGCCTACTGAAGAGTTTCCAAGAAGTTCTAAAGTAAAATCTGGCTATCCCTTCCAAAAAATAAATAGAACAGCAGCAATCTCTAAGGAATCCCCTAAACAGAAACTGTGAAAATTCCATTTATATTAATTAGGCCTTAAATACATGAGTTATTACAAATAAAAATAAAATTTACAAACTAGTTAACCACTAGCCCAAATTTGGTTTTTACCTGCCGGTGAGTGCCTAAGATAAGAATTTCATCACAAAGTATATATTAAGTTGTAAAATTAACAATTACCTCTAACTTATACAGAAGCCAAAGTGCTCACTCTTATCATGGAAGCAAAACTTTCTTCTGACAATAATCTACAGAAATAATATGTACACACCTAGAGTTCAGAGACAGACTGAAAACCTCCTCCTGTATTCTACGGATCCAAATGCAAAGGTCTCCATTACATATGTACATGAATGCACTTTCAGTAATTTGGGATATGCGGACATTACAGGACTATGTGCACACATATGTAAACCATGAACCACTTCTGTCAATGTTCCTAGCCACACCATACTTTCGAGCCCCAAAATGCTAGAAAGAGAATAAAAACTTGATGTGAAAACTACCTTTTCATTTTTTAAAGTAAAGTTTAAACCGGAAAAACAAACCCAACACTTCTCTTTGCAACATGGACTGAGTTCCAAAGCCTCAGAGTCAAGAATCTCTTCAGTTGTCCCCAGTGTCAGAGGACACATGAGCTCACTCTCACTCTCTTCAGGAAGGCTGCTCATCTCCAGTGTTCTGCAAAAGAGAAACATTCATAGTGAGAACTATTCCACTTGACATGCCAGCCTTCAATGCACTAGGAAAACATCCCACATCTGTAAGCAAAGCCAGCTACAACACTACCTTATAGTACATGGCCCAATTATGTTAAAAATGATGGACACGCGCAGAAGTACACCAAAGGATCCCCCAAGATGTCCAGCAAGTCAGTCTCATGTTAGCAGAATACTGCCAGGTGCCATGTAACTCTACTGATCCTACCCATGTTATGTCAGGATCAAGGCTCGATTTCCCTGTATTCGATGTCCCACCCTGCTTCAGAAACACTAAAAATCCGGGCGCCTGGGTGGCTCAGTGGGTTAAAGCCGCTGCCTTCGGCTCAGGTCATGATCCCAGGGTCCTGGGATCGAGGCCCACGTCGGGCTCTCTGCTCAGCAGGGAGCCTGCTTCCTTCTCTCTCCTCTCTCTCTGCCTGCCTCTCTGCCGACTTGTAATCTCTCTCTCTCTGTGTCAAATGAATAAATAAAATCTTTAAAAAAAAAAAAAAAAAAAAAAAAAAAAAAAAAAGAAACACTAAAAATCCAAAGGGAAAAAAACTATTCAACACACACTTGACAATTACCATACAGTGAACCCCTGCAAAGTTCTATCTGAGACTGTGCAAAAATCCCTCAGGAGGGGGTGCCTGGGTGGCTCAGTCGTTAACCATCTGCCTTCGGCTCAGGTCATGATCCCAGGGTCCTGGGATCGAGCCTCACATCGGGCTCCCTGCTCAGTGGGAAGCCTGCCTCTCCCTCTCCCACTCCCCCTGCTGGTATTCCCGCTCTCACTGTCTCTCTGTCAACTAAATAAAAAAAATAAAAAATAAAAAAAAATCCCTCAGGATGAGAATCGTGTCCCTACAAGATTATTCATTTTCTGGACTTTTCATCATTTATACAAGAGAAACTGTACAGTAAAATGGAAAGAACAATGAATTTCAAGAGAGAAGAGGTGGGTTAGGCCTTAGCTAAGCACCATTTATTAGCTGTATATCCTTAAGAAGTCACTCAGTCTGTCAGGGCCCCAGCCATCTCAATGTAGTCCCGGGACCACCACCCACCTGGGAACTTGCAAGACGTGCAAATTGTGAGACCCTGCCAGGTCAACTCTGGGAGTAGGACTCAGCAATCTTTGTTTTAGCCCTGCAGGGTATTCTAAGGCCGGTTNTAGGCCGGTTCAAGTTTGAAAAACCTCTGTCCTGTGTAACATTACCTGCCCAACCTACTGCACTAAACAAATGTGAGGTATCATAGAAAGTACCCAGTCAATTCTCCCAAGTGATTTAACCGTAACTATTCACCTATGTATAGTACTTTTTCCACTGAAACCCCTGATTTAAATCTTCATATTGGGTTACTATAGGAAAACCTTTATGTTCTAAAAAACAAACAAATGTGAGTACTCTTAAACAATCTTTAATGATACAGTCTTACGTCTCTACTTGTTCTGACCATAAATCCTAAAATCATAACATACATTCTCCAAAACTTCATTTAGAGCCACCAGAATTAATGGAAAGCTACTGAACATAAGGTTATTTTTTAAAAATAAGTTGTTATCAATGATAGTTTATCCTTGGTTTTAAAGTAATTTCAGGGCGGGGCGCCTGGGTGGCTCCGTTGGACTCATGATTTCAGCTCAAGTCATGATTTCAGAGTCATGAGATCGAGTTCCCCATCAGGCTCCACATGGAGCCTGCTTAAGATTCTTTCTCTCCCTCTCCCTCTGCCCCTCCCCCCAACTTTTTTCTTTAAAAAATAAAAATAATAAATAAATAATAATTTTTTCCAACGAAATAAATAATAAATGAGATAACTTCAGGGTACTGACACTACATTTCTAGAATGTCCCAAAAGTCAAGAGTAATTAACATAACTTTATCATCATCTCATACTTAAATTTTTTTAAGTATTTCCAAAAAATCAAACTCTGTANAGAAATAAGAAATAATAAATGAGATAACTTCAGGGTACTGACACTACATTTCTAAAATGTCCCAAAAGTCAAGAGTAATTAATGTAACTTTATCATCATCTCATACTTAAATTTTTTTAAGTATTTCCAAAAAATCAAACTCTGTAAGAATTAGTCACTGATCCTCACATCCAGAAAACACTTACTTGTCTTAAAAACTGCTTTCCGAGGTAAGATGTAGCCATGTTGGTTAAATTTTTCCTGCTGCCCACTTTGCACCTGATGTAACCATACAGGTTGGCACCTTGCAGCACCACGCCCATGATAACCACAGCCTGGGAAAGAAAAAATAATCAGTGGTTACTGCCCTAAAATGGACTGACCTTCCTCTGTGCCAAAAAAACCAAACCAAAACAAAACAAAACTACCAACAAAACAAAACAGACTGTCACAGGAAAGAGAAGGAAAAGGGAACTCATGGGTGGGTGGGGCTTGTGCCAATGAGCCTCCTTAACTTCACAGACTAGACCCATCCAATACCTGCTGAGCACAAGGCACTCACATCCACCCAACATGTATTTATGACACACATATGCCATATACCAGGCCCATACGAGCCCCTGGAGATGCAGTGGAGAGACCATTCTCTTTCTAGTATTTTCCATGGGTCTGCAAATAAAGATATAAAAATAAGTAAATAAACGAGATCCAGAAGAGGCCCAAACGTTAATTATTCCTTTAAGAATTGTGAAAAGAAATTGTGCAAGAATGGTCAAGAGATCAAGCTCGATAAACTGAGAGCATACATGGGCGCCTGGGTGACTCAGTGGGTTAAGCCTCTGCCTTCGGCTCAGGTCATGATCTCAGGGTCCTGGGATCGAGTCCCGCATCGGGCTCCCTGCTCAGTGGGGAGCCTGCTTCCCCCTCTCTCTCTGCCTGCCTCTGCCTACTTGTGATCTCTCTCTGTCAAATAAATAAATAAAATCTTAAAAAAAAAAATGAGAGCATACAGCGGGGAATCTCCGCTCTATGCTAGTGTGTGTGTGTGTGTGCGTGTGTGTGTGTGTGTGTGTACGTACACCAGCTTCCAGGTGTTTGCCTCCTGCCTCCTGTGANGAGCATACAGCGGGGAATCTCCGCTCTATGCTAGTGTGTGTGCGTGTGTGTGTGTGTGTGTGTGTGTGTACGTACACCAGCTTCCAGGTGTTTGCCTCCTGCCTCCTGTGAAGAGCAGGGGAGCACTAGGAGGAAATGCACTTTGGAAGAGTGGCTTCTTCCTTGTGGCCACATCTGGGATGTGACCCCACTAAGATCATTAAAGACGGTGAATAAGAAACTCAAGCCTACTCTTTAAAGGTTACAGAAGAAAAGTTTATTAGGACAGTGTGAGGAGGTCCCACGGTTACTCTTTAGAAAAGGGGTTTGGCAAAGTTTTTCTGTTAGAGGCTTTGCGGGCCGTGTGATCTCTGTTGCAAACACTCAACTCTGCCATTCCAGCCCAAAAGCAGCCGCAGACAATACATAAACAAACAGGCAAGGCTGGGTTCCAATAAAAAGTTACAAAAACAGGTGCTGGGCTAGATTTGGCCCACAGGCCATAGTTTGCCTGCTCTAGAATAAACAACTCATCAACCCGTCTGCTGTTAAAAGGGTTACCTGCGAAGTGTTTCTATGTTAAAAGCAACACAGCTAAACAGAGTCTCTCTCGCCAATCCAGACTTGCTCTCCATAACCCTTAACAAGCTGTGCAGTTGATTTTAAGGAAGTTAAAGGAGTTAAATGTTTAACCAAGGAACAGATACAAATTCCTAGTAAAAGTGAAATTGCACTTGCTGTTTAAAACTTGTCTTTCACAGAAATAAACACGTTAGAATTACACAAGGTTGTTAGTTACCTAAATAAACATAAAATTTTATTTTTATTTAAATAAATCTCTTTCAACTTCTCATGCTTCTCCAAGTGGGACACTCCTAACATGCCAGACACCACCGATTCACAGACTGAGCATGGGTCTTACAAGAAATTTTAAAATCTATTTTTAAGTTAAAACAAGCAGACATCAGCGGGGAGCCTGCTTCCCCCTCTCTCTCTCTGCCTGCCTCTCTGCCTACTTGTAATCTCNCAAATTTTAAAATCTATTTTTAAGTTAAAACAAGCAGACATTTGGTTCAAGATGGTGTGGTGAAGCCAGACAGCAAGACCTCTCTATCCCTAATATAGAATAGATTTTAAAAATACACAGGTTAAAAAGAGGTTTTAAAAAAAAGGTTTATAATAAAAGGCAAATAAGCTGGTACTAATAAACATTAAAAAAGGGGGGAGTGGGCTGATGGTAGGAGAAAGAGCCAGCTTGGTTTTGCTCTAACTCTCCAAAGACCCTCTAAGGGAAATTTCACTGATGATCACCACCCCGATATGTTGGAGCCAGAAGTCCAAAGGATACAGACACCCCTGAGGAAAAACGCAGAGACATAATTCCCAACCGCCCACCACACAACACAGGCACCAAATCCCAGCAGCCTGCCACGAGACGCCCCCTGGTGAGGAGAAGGCGACACGGCACAGAAGGACCAGCAATCATCAAGCCCACGTTCTCAGCCAGAAAGGGTAGGAAGAGGTTCCTGGAAAGCGTGAGTGATAGGATCCCAAACCACCTGCCTCATAAACCCTTTCCCAGCTGTTCTAGAGAAGTGGAACCAATGCTTGGGAAGGACAGGGCTGACTCCCCGAGACGGAGGCTAAGGCTCCGGGGCCTCACTAACGATCTAAAGCAGGAAGGTAGCACCAGCACGGACCACACACCCGCCCAGGAGAAAGAACCACACTGCCTAAGAGAAGGCAAAACCCAAACAAGCTCGAGAGGAAGCTGGAGGCCAGGCCGTGTCCTCCTCCTCACACCTACACCTAAGACCACCGAAACCAAAGTTCTCGCTCTAGCTCAGAGCAGAGCCCAGACAGCTCAGATAGCACCGGGAGTCTGTCAAGAGAACTTACCTGCAGTAAGCCAGCACAGAGAGGTCTAGACAGAGCTGCTACTGGAAGCATGAGGAAACTGGAGAGGGAAAGAAGGAAAGGCATCCATGCAAAACTATGGAGGAGGAGGAAGAGGAGGAAGAAGAAGATGATGATGATGAAGAAGAAGAAACTGAAGATGAGGAGGAGGAGGAGGAAGAATAATGAAGAAGATGATGATGGAGGAGGAGAAAATAGTAAGGAAGGAATATAATATGTAAAAGGTGACGAATCTATTCCAGAAGAAATACAGCCCACTGAAATAAAAGCACTTCTGGGGACACTGCACCCTATGAAGAACCCAAAGATAAGAATTGAAAGGAGTGTGAAGGTGAACGCAGGGCAAGAAGAGGAGATGAAAGTGGGGTTGGCAGAGCTGAAGTGCAGATGGAAGCCACTGCCACCCGCCCGCTGGGAGCGACCAACCCAGTGTTCTCGCCCTGTGCTCTCCAGCATGTTCCATCAGCACAGAAGCTCGACCAGAGTCTAGCTGTTGGTGCCCCAACATGCTCAGATTCTTAAATACGACAGAGCCAAAGGAGAGTAACACCTACAAGTTTTCTGGGGGAAAAAATATCACCCAACAATGAAATTTAGCCAACCAGGAGGTAAAAGGAAAAGCTGCAGTTAATACAACTGAATCAGTGTATTTAAATAGATCAAAAAAGAATGAACACCCAGTAAGACACATCATTTCAAAAGGTAACTGACAACAAAACTAATACTGGAGCAAACAGAACTCGGGCAAGTGGAAAGGGAAGAAACAAGAGAAGGGACAGAAGAGTGTTTATCTCGTTCCCTTCCTAACAGACTCTAGGGGTCAAGAAACAGGTTTAAGTACCATACTTCAAACAACTAAAATAAGCCTATAACCAACAGAAATCCAAAGGCAGAAGCAGGAGAAGTGGGAGAAAGCATGAATGTTAACTGTGCCATCCTTCACAGCAGGAAACCAACACATACTCACTACTCGCTACGTTTCCTAATTCACAAAAGAGGGTATGATATAAACATAAAGACAGACCTACTAGAAAAACTAAAAACACACAATAAACCTCCCAAATCCCAAAAGGAGAAGTATGTATGTGCATACACAAAGGAAAAAAAAAGGCCTATATAGCAAATCAGAGATAAGAAAATACTTAAAATATGGGAAAAAATATAATTAAAGACAAAAAATAAATGTTAAGTGAGATAAACTTAACTATGAAATGAACAAGAATCATGGTTTACATCAAGTGAGAGATTTTATTTTCCAAAGATGGTAGCAATAACATCTGATCCGCCTGCTTTTCTACAACCTTCTCATTCCCCCCATCAAGTTACATAGCTTAATTGCCATTCCCTTGAATGTGGACGGATGGCAAAGTGATGATTTCTGAGCCTAGATTGTTGCCATGGACTGAGTTGTGTCTCCCCAAAATTCTAATGTTGAAATCCTAAACCCAGCACCTCAGAATGTCACTGTATTTGGAGACAGCATCTTGAAAGAGGTAATTAAGGTAAAATGGGGTCACTAGGGTGGACCCTAACCCAGTATGACTGGTGTCCTTGTAAAAAGAGATCAGGACACAGACGTGCTTGGAGGAAAGACCACGTGAAGACACAAGGGAAAGATGGCCATCCACAAGCCAAGGAGAGAGGCTTCAGAAAGAAGAAATCAAACTCGCCAACATCTTGATCTGGGGCTTCTTGCCTCCAAAACAGAAAATGAAGTTCTGCTGTTTAAGTACCACCACCACCACCACGACCACCCCACCCCACCCCACCCCACCCCCC
>LNAC01000101.1:1554757-1568949 GCA_002007465.1 Ailurus styani
AAAAAAAAAAAAAAAAAAAAGAGGATTCTGCCCTACAGCTCTCCGAAAAAAGCAGAGTTGGGGAACAGAACTTGGGAAATGCATAACGGAGCTGCCTATTCAAGACCGATCCCTAATGTTAACATAGATGTTGCTTATGGTGATTACCCATCAGACATCCTAATGGATCAGTCAGGACATCCTCACTGATACTCACCAACCACTTCACTCTGAAGGAGAAGAGCGCGCTAAAGGCAAATATCACCCACAGCACCGGGCAGGCAGTAAGTCCTAACCAAAAGATTCTTGATTCGGCCTCGGAAACAGTTTTACTCTCTTGAGCGGATGCCTAAGAAAGAGCATGAACTTAATAACCAGTATTATAATATTTACGAGTAAAAAGTTTCACATTTTTCGTGAAAACACCTAAGTCTAAAATCTGAATAAGTTAATAAAGATGACCCAAGTCCCAAGTTAGAACCGCCCCTCCCCTGCCCCCAAAGAATAGTTAGTATATCTACCACTATTCAATTTTAGGAACTGGGTTAAATATGCTTGAACTCAAGAATTTTGTTTTCAGGGCAGAACAGTCTGTCATGACCCAAGACATGGGTAAAGGTAAAGGTTGTTTCTGACAGGCTTCTACTCGATTCTTCCTGCTCTTGTACTGCTTATTAATAAGGAAGCTTTGAATCACACTATATGAGCTAAGGAACAAGGAAATCAAGGCTACAGTCATCCTGCAGACGAAAAGGTCAAGTCAGGGCCCAGAGAAAAAAAATGGAATCAGGGGATTTTGGACGATGCCAAAATGTCTTAGCAATACCCAGAAATTTTAAAGGGTGGTGAGTTGCTTCCATACAGACTTTATAATATAAAGGAATATGGGCTTATCACTAAGCACAATACTGCTTTCTCAGAGTTAGGACTTGTCAAGGCCCTTCTAAGCAGAAGGCAAACAACTTAATTAATAGTGTTCTCCAAGAATTCTGTCCTCTGCCTCCCACGCTGATTCCATAGGGAAACTGAATGTTCGCTACAGATAGGCTAACCCAAAACAGATTAGCTTCCCTGAGAGCTCCCGGAGGCAGAGGCTTAAAGAACACTGTTCTGGTTGATTCCGATTTTCTTTACTTGTAATACCTCTTTTTCTTTTCCTTTTCCCTGCCCACACGGGGAAGTGGACCACGCATGGGAACAAGGACAGAAGGAGCTGTCGGAAGCAGTTATCTGCTGACAGGGGCAGATCCCTGGAGACACCAGGCTCAGCAACACAAAGCCGAGGGGCCTCAGAGGTCAGTTATCAGCAGCCCCTGATAAGCAGCTTAGCACACAGAACAAAATCCTTTCTCAGAGGCTTCTTCCCCGCATGCATCATACTTCTCAACTAGATAGAAAAATGGTGTTTTAGAAGGCCATCTGGTTTAGTGCCGACAGGCCAAGGGACCTGGTGTAATACTTTTAATCCTGAATACTTCACCCATAAATACATGCAATCTGCACATAATTTATTGAATGACATTTTGGGGAAGAAAAAAAAAGGGCAGTTTACCTTCCTGGACTCAAACACCCAATGGCTTTTTCCATCTTCATCTATATGATTCCACCAACGCAGACCAACCATGAGTCTACCTGTGACATTCTGGTGAAGATTAATATAAACACACACATTTTAAAAGCATTGTTTAAAGACCTACCATAAGGTCATATCTTAGTGTAACATATCACAAACCAAAACAATCTTCAGCTTTATCTCCCATACTATCCAGTTAACAAAGACCACCATGGCCAAAAAAAATAAACATAATGCGACAGCAGGACCAGCAGGGGTTGAGACGACAGGGTAAGTGTATCAGTAAACACCACCCTTCTCCTTCTCATGAACTCTTGCCCTTTCTTCCAATTCCCTAATGTGTTCCTTTATTTTTTGTTTTTTTAAGATTTTATTTGGAGAGAGAAAGAGAGCATGGAGCAGGGGGGTGGCAGAGGCAGAAGGAGAAACAGGCTCCCCTACTGAGCAGGGAACATAATGCGGAACTCGATTCCAGGACCCCAGGATCACGACCTGAGCCGAAGGCAGATGCTTCACTGAAAGAGCCACCTGGGTGACCCCCTAATGTGTTCCTAAGCCCCGTGCTCTTTAGCTACTGAGACCTACTTGTTCCTATGTATCTTAACTGTAGCTACATATATTTTATGACTGTTTATCTCTAAAAATGATTGTTCTGGGTGCCTGGGTGGCTCAGTCGGTTAAGCATCTGCCTTTGGCTTGGGTCACAATCCCAGGGTCGTGAGATGGAGCCCGTGTCGGGCTCCCTGCTCAGCAGGAAGCCTGCTTCTCCCTCTGCCTCTGCTGCTCCCCCTGCTTGTGCACTCTCTCTGTCAAATAAATAAATAAAATCTTTTAAATAAAATAAAAATAAAAATGGTTGCTCTAGACTGAATGGTTGTGTCCCCCCAAAATGCATACACTGAAACTCTAACTGCCCTTGCCCCCCATACCACATGGTGGCATTAGGTCAGGCCTTTGTGCAGTGATCAGGATTAGATCAGGTCCATAGCATGGAGCCTTCCTGAATGGGACTGGTACCCTTCTAAGAGTCAGGAGAGCTTACTTCCTCTCTCTGCTCTGCCATGTGAGGATAAAACGAAAAACTGGCAGTCTGGAACCCAGAGGAAGGAGGAGAAAGAGAAGAGAAGGAAGGAGAAGAACAGGAGAAGAAGAGCGCGCTAAAGGCAAATATCACCCACAGCACCGGGCAGGCAGTAAGTCCTAACCAAAAGATTCTTGATTCGGCCTCGGAAACAGTTTTACTCTCTTGAGCAGATGCCTTAGAAAGAACATGAACTTAATAACCAGTATTATAGTATTTACGAGTAAAAAGTTTCACATTTTTCATGAAAACACCTAAGTCTAAAATCTGAATAAATTAATAAAGATGACCAAGTCCCAAGTTAGAACCGCGCCCCCCCCCGCCCCTAAAGAACAGTTAGTATATCTACCACTGTTTAATTCTAGTGCCAGAGGAATAGTGAGAATTCCCACAGGATGAATGTGAGGTGCCTTCAAGACAGCTAAGTGAAACTGTGGGCGAATGGGTGTGCAGCTATGAGGACAAACCCAGACTAGAGATCCAGGTCTGAGGGCCACGTGGCTCACGGACAAGCGACTAAAATCGGAAGCATAGGTGGTACTGCTCAGGAAAGGAACACAGAAAAAAGAAGAACAAGAATATAACAGAGGTTACCATATATTTATCACGGTATTATCTTGTTGGATGTTCAATGAACTCCAAACAAACATGTTTAGCTTAGTTTGGAACTAACAGAGGGGTCTTCTCTGAAAATATCAGTTGGTAACTTGTTCTGGTTGTCTGTTGCATATATCGTAAATCTTCCCAGAACGTGGCTGAAAAATAAATTTTTATTTCCCCATTAAGCTACAAATAAAATGCATGGTCACCAGAAGCTGACCATACTAGCACCGTAACCTGGGACTTCTGGCCTCTAGAACTTTAAAAACAAGGTTCTGCGGTGCCTGGATGGCTCAGTTGGTTAAGCATCTGCCTTCAGCTCAAGTCATGGGCCTCCTGCTCAGTGGGGGGTCTGCTTCTCCCTCTATGCTCTCTCTCTCTGTCTCTCTCTCAAATAAATAAATAAATAAAATCTCTAAGAAAGAAAGAAAGAAAGAGAAGTCCCTATCGCTTATAAGCCACCCAGTCTATGGGACTGTTCGAGCACAGCAGCCCAAACTGACTAAGACAATGGTCACAGGCACTAGCCCTCATTTAGTGCTTCAAAGGTACCAAGCCCTTTCCTCTTACTAATGTAACGAATTACCTTGATAGCTCTCTCAAGGTTTATTTACTCAACTAATATTTACTGGGCACCTACTCTGTGCTGCTAATAAAATGGTGACTAACAGAAACCATCCTTGTCCTCATGGAGCTTCAAGCATTATGGGGAAGAGAGGCAGTCACGCAACACACAAGTGCATCACCACCAGCTACGGTTGAGTCCGCTGAGGGAGAAGCGTGGAAGACCTCAAGAGGCCAACCGGGAAATCTGATCTAGACTGCAAGTCAGAAAATGTCTCCCTGAGGAGTCAACTTTAGGAACGAAATTTAAAGGATAAGCAGGAATCACTGATGCAGAAGATTTTTGGTTAGAGGTGTTCACTAACGGATCCAAGGGTTCTGTGAACTTGGATGAGGAAAAAAAAATGCTCTTTATTTTCACTGACTGGGCTGAAATTTAGTTTGTCTCTACACTATGAACAGAGACAATAAAGCACAGTAGAATTAATAGCACCTGTGACTTGGACCGATAAAAACCATAGATATTTTTCACATTGTTCTTACACTTGGTGCAGATATCACAAAATAGTGCTTATGCTTATCACGACTTTGGAAGCAATTAGACCTGCCTCTAGACCTTGTTATTTAATGCATTCATAAAGAAGCACATCATACAATATCAGAAATCTGCCTTTTTAATGTTTTCATGATATTTCAACATAAGTGGCTTTCTTTGTAATCTTACGTATTTTCTTTCACGTATTTAAAAGCACTCGTGAGGCACTTGGATGGCTCAGTCATTAAGTGTCTGCCTTTGGCTCAGGTCCTGATACCTGGGTCCTGGGATCGAGCCCTGTGTTGGGCTCCTTGCTCAGCCAGAAACCTGCTTCTCCCTCTCCCATTCCCCTTGCTTGTGTTCCCTCTCTTGCTGTCTTTGTCAAATAAACTTTTAAAAATTTTTTTAAAAATTTAAAAAAAGGGCATGTTTAAAAATAAATAAAGAAATGAAAGCACTTGTAGCTTCATGAGACTGTGAAACCAGTCCACGGCACAAAAAAGGTTAGGAATTCTGGGGTTAAGGCGGTAGGGGAGTGAGAACAACATTCCAGGACGAACAGAGAAGAAAGTAACATCTGTGGATGTATGGGACTTAGTGACTGACCCGATAAGGAACGGGAAGAAGGCAACTCCTCCATCTCTGGTTCGCTCAAGTTAAAAACCAGTGATTCGAGGCCCCATGAAAGGGAACTCAGATGGAAGTACGGCATCTTGAGGCCAGAAGGAATAGTGAGATTTCCCACAGGGTGAAGGAGGGTGCCTTCAAGACAGCTAAGTGAAACTGTGGGCGAATGGGTCTGTAGCTGTGAGGACAAACCCGGATGAGAGATCCAGGTCTGAGGGCCATGTGGCTCACAGACAAGCGACTAAAATCGGAAGCATAGGTGGTACTGCTCAGGAAAGGAATACAGAAAAAAGAAGAAAAAGAGCAGCCTTCAGACCAAAATTAGTATTGTAGAAATGCTAATACTGAAAGGCTAAGGAAGAGGAGAGAACTGGAGATGAAGCCGGAGGGTAGCCAGAGGTCTATTTTATTGGTATTTTCAAGTAACACCTCTTAGAATATTTTCAAACTCCTTTCCCATTTTCCCATTCTTTACTTTTCTGCTTTGATCATGAGATTATTTTCCAAATTTCTCTCTGGCTTATTGTTTGTTTTTGAAGCTTCTGGACCTCTGTCTAATAAAAGCCTTTAGTCTATTGTTCTTCCTCCAAGTTCAACCTTAGACACATTCTGAAAGTTTCAATGTAGGTAATCATCATCACTAACGTATAAATAATCTGTATTTATAGTCTATTCCCTGTTTAAGCCAAGAGCTTTCAGCACGCTGGCTTTTATTTGTAATTTGGATTTTAAAAACCATTTTTTTTCCATTAGCTTTTAGTGGGGGTGGGGAGAGAGGGAGTATGGATGGATTGATTTATCAGAAAATAGACTTTTGGGCCACATGTTTTAAAACCCTAAGTCCAGAAGAATTTAATATTTAATTATAAGAACTGGGAAATGACCAGAACTGACCAAAGGCCGTGTTCTATTCAGCTAAACAGAAATTACATGAACAACAAAAAGAAACATTCCTCACAACAAAATTGTGACCAGGATATAGTAAACACTACAGAACATAAAGCAACAGAGAAATTCAAAGAAATACAAGCCAAAGACAGTACAAAAGAAAAGCCAAAATAAAAGAGATCTTTATAACCCTCATTCTCCCCGTTTTGTGGCCTGTGGAAGCTGGCCACCACCAAGCCAGCCACTTCTGGTGTCGGAACGAATCAGGAGGTCTAAAAATGGCAGGGCTGGTGGCGGTGAATAGATCTGTAACATCTTTCTGGTCTCTGAATCCATAACATGTCTCTGAAATCCCAAAATTAGCTTTGGCTTTTTTTTGTTGTTATCTTTGACTTTTCCCCTACCATTTTACTATGAAAATTTACAAAAACACAGAAAAGTCAAATTTTACAGTGACCACCTACATACCTACCACTAGAGTCTACATTTAATATTTTACTAGTTACTTTAACACATGTCCACCTATCTAGGTACCTGTCTGTCTACCCTTCCATCTTTCTGTCATTGCACTTGAGTTTAAAGCCATTTCTTACTACCTCCTATCCCTTCCAATAGGGTTTCTCAACCTCAGTTCTACAGACATTTTGGGCCAGATAATTCTTTGCTGGGGGGACTGTCCTGTGCATCTTAACAATGCTTAGCAGCATCCCTGGCCTCTACCCACTAGATGTCAATAAAACACCCCCCAACCCCAGCTGTGATGACCAAAAATGTCTTCAGACATGGACAAACATCCTCTGGGGGACAAAATTGGTCCTGATTGAGAAACACTGCCCTAAAACACACAGGAGCCTTTGTGAAGGGTGGGCACTCCTTAAGAATTTGTGCATGGTCTATCCTGGGATCTTACCTAGAAATCAAACACAGCACACCTAGAGGTGTGGTATGAATGAGAAGCAGCAGACAGGCTCTGCAGCTGCCAGTCACACACTGTCTGTTTAATTTTAAAGTTGACGTAGGCTGACAAAAGGCACAGACAGATCAGTAATGTAATAACCCACATGTGATCTGATGATATTAACACAAAATGAGGGCTGAGGTAGACAACAAAAAGATACATGAACACAAATCCAAATTGCTAAGGGTCATTTTTTTTTCACAGTTCATGCATCATTCAATCTTATCGTTATTAAACAGTGTTCAAATAAAAACGATCAAACCTACCTTGACTGCCCAAAAGTCACATGACAACAACAAGATAATTGTCACCATACAGGCAATAAAGCTGCTGCTGAACAATTCACAGAGAAGATAGACTACAATTGCACTGACGCGAAAGAATAAATGGAAAAATGATGCCACTGGGTGTCTGAAAACCAAAACACAATAAAAGAAATGGAATTACATTTCACCACATGTACTGCAGACAGAGATGAACAACGTTTCAGCCATAACATAACCACGCAGAGTTTTGTCAAAACAGAAGAGATGACTTGAGGAAGAAGCAAATTGCCAACTTTTCTATGTTTTAAGTCCCCTTTTTGACTAGGCCTTATTGTCACAGAAAATACACTAAGGATACAGGACACCTCACTGAATATAAACTTTCACAAAACATATAATGAGAAACTCTGCCAAGCTTGGAGAATTAAGGAAACTATACTCTTGGAATTAAATCCTATTTTCACATAAAAAAACTAATTCGGGAGTACCTGGCTGGCTCAGTCCAAAGAGCATGTGACTCTTGATCTCAGGATCATGAGTTCAAGCCCCATGTTGGGCACAGAGATTACTTAAAAATAAAAAATAAAAATAAAAGAATTCCTGATTTCCTCAGAAATCACTTCGGGCTTTAAGGCAAAGTAACTATCATGTAGACTTGTTTTTGCTTTTTAACAACTTTATTGAGGTATAATCCACATACCATACGATCATCTATTTAAAGTATATACACCAGTGGTTTTTTGGTATATTCACCACAATCACGTTTAGGACTTTTTCATTACCCCCAAAAGAAACTCTATACCCACTGGCAGTCCCTCCTCATCTACCCGAACCCCACCCCTCTCCAGCCATAGGCCACCACTAATGTACTGCTATCTCTATAGACTTGCCTATTCTGGACATTTCACATAGATGAAATCATACAATATGTGCAGTCTTTTGTGCCTAGCATCTCTCACTTAACATGTTTTCAAAGGTCAAGCAGAATTTGATTACAGTAAGTGAATTTCTTTAGAGGGAACTAAATTTGGAATAGAAGTATGTCTAGCTTGACATGTTCATATTATTTTATAGATAAAACATGTGATTTTGAAAGTCTCACAATAAGTCAAAACAGAGCAGGTCTACAGAAACTAAAGAAATGGTGCATTCTTGGGAAACAGCAGCTAGAAGTAAAAACACGTGTTCACAAAAATGGATTCATAAACGTGAAAACTTGGCACTGAGTGCAATTCCATTCGTCAGTTATTCCCAAAGAAAATCTGAAATGTCCTCTTTGTCTCAGACCACAGCTCGCACTAGCCATGTCCACTACTCCCAAGTACCTAACCACCCCTCTGCCCTGAATCCTATTGGCTGGTGCCCGCCTACACACAAAACACTGCTGGGCACTCACACACTCTTACAACGCGTCCCCCTACCTGATCTTGGATTTTTTTGGTCTGTTAGTTGTCTCCTCTTCCGCATCAAACAGAGAAACATCCTCGGTGTCATCATTACTGTCCTAGCAGGAAAATTGAATATCCATGAAGCAAGATGAAATTCGGTACTTGTGTGCCTCCTGCACAGAAGGCAGCTCTCTAGTCCAAATGGAGGACAAAAGTAAGACACGGTCAAGGACATCAGGGAATTGACAACCTAGGGAAAGGGCACCCCGGGATCATCTGGCAACCAGCCATCGCTCCCCGACTGCTGAGCCCTGTGAGAAACCCCGGGGTGTCGATGACGCTCCTGCAAACTCCTCCCGTGCGCTCTTGGCTGCTCTCTCACCAGTCACAGAGAAGGCAGAGCCTATCGGGGGACACACTCGATGCTTTTGGCTCCTTCGCGAAATCATCTGCCTGCACCCTTGTTTCCCTGAACCCCTGTCACTTTGTATCCAAGGTGAAGGCAACTGTCGGGCTTGGAATCTCTTCTTTTCCTGCCTCCTCGGGGCCTTCCTCCATCAATTTCCCCTTCACCACCTGCTGGTCTTTCTACTGGATCTTTCCAATCAGCAAATGAACTTTTCAGAGGTCATTTATTGCTTGAAAAAGATGTTTTAAAAATCCTGATCCTGATGTCCACAATAGCCCAATTATGGAAAGAGACCAGATGTCCATCAACTGATGAATGGATAAAGATGGGAGGAGACGTGTGCGCATACGCCTGCATGCATGCGCGCGCGCACACACGCGCGCACACACACACACACACACACACACGGTGGAATATTACTCAGCCATCAAAAAGAATGAAATCTTGCCATTTGCAACAGTGTGGATTGTGCTAAAAGGTATTATGCTAAGCGAAATAAGCCAGGGGAGGACAATTATCATATGATCTCGCTCATATGTGGAATTTAGGAAATAAAACAGATGAACATAGGGAAAGGGAAGGAAAAATAAGTTGGAAACAGAGAGGGAGGGTGCCTCTGTGACTCAGCCGGTTAAGCGTCTGCCTTCGGCTCAGGTCATGATCCCAGGGTCCTGGGATTGAGTCCCACATGGGCTCCCTGCTCAGCAGGGAGTCTGCTTCTCCCTCTGCCCCTCCACAATGCAAATGCACACACTCTCTCTGTCAAATAAATAAATAAAATCTTGAAAGAAAAGAGAGGGGGCAAACCATAAGAAACTCTTAACTACAGGAAACAAACTGAGGGTTGCTGGAGGGGAGGGCGACGACGGGATGGGGTAACTCGGTGATGGGCATTAAGGAGGGCACATGATGTGATTGGCTGTATGCAACTGATGAATCACTGAATTCTACCACTGAAATTAATAATACAGTATATGTTAATCAAGTTGAATTTAAATTCAAAAAACAAAAACAAAAAACCCTGATCCTGAGCCTCCCCTTCTAGCTTTTGCTCTTGTCCCACTGCATTCCTCCCTTTCACAGCCTTAGATTCAAAGGCTGGCTCACACCTCAACTCACTACTTCAGCCTCAACCACAACGAACCTGCCTTTACACCTGGCCTAGAGCCAGCCGCCCACCACTCACCTAACCCTTACCTCATCCCTGCCCAACTCCGGCCCCTCGTCACCCACAGAGCCATCCTAATAGGAAGGTCACACCATGTCATTCCCCTCTGCAAATGTTTTCAATGGCGCTCCTACACGTGCAGGACAAAGCTTAACTCCTCCATGTACAGTACAAGACATGTCACGCTCTTCTGACTCTCCCACCCACTGGGCAGTGCCACAACACTGCTACCATGTGTTCCCTGAAAAAAGAGCCTGATGCCTCGGTCCCCACCCCAAGATTCAGTTGTAACTGGCCTGGGGTGTGGTCTGTGTATCTGGATTTTTTTTTAAGCCCCCAGATGGTAATAATCTGCAGCCAAGACTGAGATCCAGTGTATGGTGCTGTGGACTAAGAAACTGAGACTTCTGCCTTTGAGCCCAACAGTCCAATCTATACCCAGCAGCCAGGATGACCTTTCACACTTAGATCATATCATCCTCCTACTGAAAACCTAGAGGACTTTAACTGAAAAACTGACTCCCTGTCAGGACCCATCATGATCTGGTCCTGCCCACCTCCAGGACCTTATCTCAGGCTACTTACTCTGTCTTCACAAACTGTGATGGACTGAACAATGCTTCCTCTCCCTCCTGCCAAAGACATCCTACTTCTAATGCCTGGAATTTGTAAATATGTAAATTTACTTAGCAAAAAGATTTTTTGCAGAAGTGATCGAATTAAAAATCTTGAGAGGGTGGGTGGGTTGCCTGGGTGGTTCAGTCGTTTAACGGCTGCCTTTGGCTCAGGTCATGATCCCAGGGTCCTGGGATTGAGCCCTGCATCTGGCTCTGTGCTCTGCGGGAGGCCTGCTTCTCCCTCTCCCACTCCCCCTGCTTGTGTTCCCTCTCTCACTGTGTTTCTCTCTGTCAAGTAAATAAATAAAATCTTAAAAAAAAAATCTTGAGAGGGGAAGAACATCCCATTCAGGTGGGCCCAACGATGTCATTACATTGGTCTGTATAGAGGAACACAAGAGGGTCAGAGTCAGAGAGGGCACTGAGACCATGAAAAGCAGAAGTCAGAGAGAGAGAGCAGAGAGATCTTGCTGCTGACTTTGAAGCTTGAGGAAGACCACCAACCAAGGAATGCAGGTGGCCTCTAGAAGCTGGAAAAAGCAAGGACGAATCTAAGATTCTCCCCTACAGCCTCCAGAAGAAATACAGCCCAGCCAATACCTTGATGTTAGTTAGCCCTTATGACTCATTCTGGACTTCTGACCAGGAACTGGGACATGATAAATTTGTATTAAGCCACTAAATTTATGGTAATCTGCAGCAACGGGAAACCTATACAGTAACTAAGCCCCTGCCAGACTAGTCTCCTTTTTAGTTCCTTAAATATGCCAAACTTGCACCCCACTGTTGTTACACTTTAACACTTGTTCTATGTAGTTGTTCTATCTTGTTCTATCTAGTTCTATCTAGAACACTCTTTTCTCTCACCCTGTTCTTTGAAAGACTGGCTTCTTCTCATTAAACACTGAGTGCCAGGCAGTTTTAAGTGGTACAGCCTGAAACAAGAAAAAAGACAAATAGTTCTGCACTTTTGGAGATGTATTTACTAAGATGGGGAAGGCTGTAGGCACAACATGAGGGTGAAATCAGGAGTTTGGTTTTGGACATTTAAGCTGAGGATGCTGGTATTAAGAACTTTCTTCCAAAAAAATTGGGAAGGGGAACTGTTGGCATGTTCTACGCATAAGACTATCATGTTCCAATTTAGGTGTTAAAAGGAAAATTCTGGCTACTGTATGGAAAATCTGGGAGGGAGAGGGAAAGATAAAGGCACAAAGCTGTAAGGCTGGTTTGGGAGGCTAATCCAATAATGGAGCCAAGAAGTAATGATTTGGTCTAGGGTGGACACAGTGGAGGTGGTGAAACACATCCAGATCTCAAAAGCATTTTAAAGTAGAAATGAGGGGCCCCTGGGTGGCTCAGTCGGTTAAGCGTCTGCCTTTGGCTCAGGTCACAATTCCAGCGTCCTGGGATCAAGCCCGACATCAGGCTCCCTGCTCAGTGGAGAGTCAGCCTCTCCTCCTACTCATGCTCTCTCTCTCTCTCTCTCTCTCTCTCTCTCTCTCTCTCTCAAATAAATAATAAATAAAATCTTTAAAAAACAAACATAGAAATGACAGGATTTGCCAACAGGCTGAATGTAAAGGTAAGAGGAAAGGAGTTGAGGAAGATTCCAAAGTTTTGTCGAGCAGATAAAAATGAAGGCACCAAGACAGACTCTGAGCACACCAATACCTTGAGGTCAAAAAGATGAGAAGGAATAAGCAAGCACTGGGGTTGAAAAGGAAGTGCTAAGGAGTAGGAGCCAAACCAGGAGGTGGTGTCCTGGAAGCCAAATGAAGAAAGTGTTTCCAGGAGAAGGATCAGATCAACTGTGTCAAATGCTGCCCACAAGTAGGATGAAAACCACAGAGACCACTGTCTTTCTAAGGGGTCATCAGTGACAACAGGAGCAGTTTCAAGATGGTAGAGGGAAGTGGGAGAAAACCAGACCAGAATGGATACAAGAGAGAACAGAAGTAAGAAGACAAGTATAAATAAATCTTAAGGAACAAAGAATGGGATGAGAGCTGAAAGGGTATGGACAATGAAGTTTTTCTTTTCTAAGAAATTAAAGCACATTTACATATCAACTTAAACAAGTTTTGTTCTTTTTTTAAAGTAGGCTCCACCCGGCACAGAGCCCAACTCACAACCTGATTATCAAGAACTAAGCTGGGATCAAGGGTCAGATGCTTAACCAACTGCGCCACCCAGGTGCCCCTTAATATTTTTAAAATGGAAAAGAAAGATAATAAATGATGCTGAAGAACAAAGGGGGAACTGCTGGAGCACTGCCTTCCAGCAGACCAGAGGGCATGAAAACAGTGCCAAGTAGAGAGCAGGGCCTAAGGATGCGGCACAGACAGGACAAAGAAGGCAGAGTCTATGGGAGATCACGAGCACAGATGCAGATGGCCGATACTGTGAAATTATCTTCTGATGGCTTCCACTTTCCCGGTGAGATAAAAAGCAGAGAGAGGGCAAGGGGAAAAATGTGAGGAAAGAGACATCTCAGTCGTGGCCCAGGGGGGTGGGAGGGTGAGGAGCCTATGGGAATGTGGTGGTGACTGCTGGCAGCTTTAAGAGCTCATCTGAGGTTCACGGTCACACATTTAAAGTGGGAACGGTCGGAAGAGTTGTGTGGTTTTCTCCAGCCTCCTTCAGCCTGGGTGCAGGTTCTGAAAGCCGAACCTAACCATCATTGGATCTTCTTCACTCAAGTGACCCCCTCAGAGTGGTCTTTCCTGACCATCCATTCTAAAGTTCTCCTATTTCTCAGACACTGGCTACGACACCACTTTGTGGCTGCTCTCCGTACCTAACTCCCCACTCCGACCCATCCACAAGCCCCATCCCCTAGCACCATAAGCCTGTCTGTATTGTTCACAACCCTATCCCAGGGCCCAGAACAGTGAGTGCCTGGGCCAGAGCAATCCCTCAGTAACAAAAAAATACCCACATCCTTGAGGGAAAGCGCACTATAAACAGTAAAAAGTATTTACCATGGGAAGAGATGAGTAAATTTGTCTTACGCATCTCTGGTCGTAAACCTGTAAACTGTAATCAACTCTAAAGGGACAGACGTGATCACCGAAGTGACAAGCAATCACCACTAGCGTCCATTCGGCAACGGACACTTGAGTGCAAGGCCCCGGCGGGGCCTCCTACTCCCACAGGATCGCGGCGCACCCCTCAGAGGCCCCGACCGGCTGGGGAAAGCCAGACCACCAGAAACTCCACTTTCCGCAGCACGGCACCCGAGCGGCCGGCACTGCGCTCTGCACACCCCTCGGCCGTCCCTCCGACGCGCAGCCGGCCCCCCACCTCCCCCCGAGGCCTCGGGGCTGCCGGCCGCGCTCCCCAGAGAGCCGCCCGCAGCCCTCCGCCCACGCGCGTCCGCTCCCGCCCCGGCCCCCGGGCTCGGACCGGCTAGCCGCGGACACAACGGCCCCGGGCCGCCAAACTCGCGCCCCTCCGACGCGGCCGGCCCGGCGCCCAGCCACACCCACCCTCACAGAGTGCCCTCAACCCCTCACCTGCGGCAACATGACGGCCCC
>LNAC01000101.1:1569294-1595334 GCA_002007465.1 Ailurus styani
AACTCGGGGGCGGGACGAGGGTGGTGGGCGGGGCGGGTGGCTCGGGGGCGGGGCTAGCGGGAGCCCGGGCCAGTGCGTGGACTGGGTTCTCTTTAGGGGGCGGGGAAGCGCGGACTGTGCAGCGGTGGGAGCTGGTCCAAGCTGGAACGAAAGACACGCTTGCTGCTCACAGCATCCCCGACGCTCGGTGAACTTCAAGGTGAAAGTTTTGTGGTTTGTCACGTGGGGATGCTGTCGCCCGTATCGGTATCCTAAGAGCAAGGGGTGTGGGGGACGGGCCACACGGTTGCATTTTGTTTAAATGTTTTACAACATGTGCTCATGTATTATTTTATGTGTACCTTAAATTGTAGAAGCAACTGAGAAATATAGTGTGCTCTTGCGAAGAGGTGGAAAGGCATTAGGAAGAAACCAGGCGGAGGACTTTAAACAGTGGAGAGTTTTAACGTGGGAGGAAAACAGAGGCCAGGAAACAATAAGGAATGGAGGTTGAAAGCAGGGGTTTGAGTCCCCGCTTCTCCAGCTAACCTCTATGTACGTCTTTCCTCAGTTGTATAGTGGGGATGATAATGGTATCCGAAGAGGGTTCAGTGTGCTTAGTAAATAGAAAATGTAATTCTTACTAGTGTTTCAAGTTTAATCGCTGGAGATGTCATTTTGCTCCATGAAGGACCTGAAATTCAGGGACTTTACATCATTTTTGAAACCGTGATTATAACAATGTAACTGTAACGACATCCTGTCTGCCTAGCCTACATCAAATGGCTGTTGGGAGACTCCGGAGTAATGTGTTAGCACATTTCCTTCATTGATGGGATCCTTTACATAGAAATCGCAGTTTTTACATGGCTATTTACTAGTGCTGCGTTGATTTTTTTTTTTTTTTAGGATTTTATTTGAGAGAGTGAGCGAGAGGGAGAGGGAGAGAGAATCTGAAGCCAAGCCCACACAGCACAGAGCCAACCCGGGCTCCATGTGATCTTCCTGGGTTTAATTAATTTGCTAGAGGGGTTCACAGAACTCAGGGAGACACTTACATGTACCAGTTTATTAAAAGGTACAGATGAAGAACCAGAAAAAGACACATACAGAGCCAGGTCTGGGAGGGTCCATGGAGTTGGGGTACATCACCCAGTACATGATGTGTTCACCAACCTGAAGCTCTCTAAATCCCATGCTACTGAGATTTTTATGGAAGCTTCATCACATAGGCATGATGGATCATTAACTCCATTTCCAGCCCCCCTCTCTCCTCTCTGGAGGATGGGGGGGGAGTTAAAATTCCCAAGCTTCTAATCCTGGCTTGGTCCTTCTGGTGACCAGCCCCTATGCAGGAGCCCACTCTGAGTCCCCTCTTTAAAACAAAAGACGTTCCTAGTGTTTGTATCAGTTAGAAATTTATAAGGGTTTCAGAAGCTCCATGCCAGGAACTAGGGCGAGAGACCAGTATGTATTTTCTATTATCCTACACCATCCTATGGTCATGCTGAGCCACCGAGGAAAAGCCACCCCTTTGGATAGCACTGGAGCTCTCCAGTGGGCCATAGCTCCCATGGTTTGCGGCACCCTTTTCAATTACCTACCTGGACCCTGACACCATACTTGGTCTAGGTGGAAACATGAACACACGTGATATTAGTATCGCTCTATGAAGAAAACACAAATATGCTCAATTCTGTTCCATAGGAGTTAGCCCTGAAAGGAAAAGAACACATAATGTTCTCAAATGCAATAGGTCAACCTCACTGAGGAGGGCTTCTCCTTTTAGATTCTTAACCGAAGGGGCGCCTGGGTGGCTCAGTTGTTAAGCATTTGCCTTCATCTCAGGTCATGATCCCAGGAATCAAGCCCTACATCGGTCTCGCTGCTCAACGGGATGCCTGCTTCTCCCTCTCCTACTACCCCTTCTTGTATTCCCTCTGTTGCTATGTCACTCTCTTAATAAGTAAATCTTTAAAAAAAAAAAAAAAACAACGGATTCTTAACTTAAGTCATTGAGCTTCATCAGGCTTCAGTACAAAAATACCAGGGAATTCCAATGCATTCTTCTGATACAATCCCATCAGTTCATCTGCTACCAGAACGATAGCACTAAATTGGTGGTGAGGAGTGGTATTTAACTTCCGAAGGTCACTTTCCCATCACCCACCAGTGAAGCTGGGCTTTCGTGAGTCTAATTAAATGATTTCGGTGGGAATACAGATGCCGATCTCTCCCAGCAACACCCCCTCCCCGTCTCTGTTTTCTTGATTCGATCATATCAGTTCTTTGGCTTACAGGAAGATCATTAAGAATCCCCACATTGCCAAGGGACAGCCCAAAACAAACAAGCAAGCAAGCAAGCAAGCAAAACAAAAGGCCAAACACCAACATCCACTTGGGTTCTCTCTTTATTGTAAGATGTTCATTTCCCAAGGCTGGTTCAGATAAATATGTTTTGTCCAAGTTCAGGGGCTGCCGTCTTCCCTTGCTTCATGAAATGATCTATAGGCAGGCCTTTGATCTTCCTGATCCAGGCAGCTCTGCTGGCTTTTTCTGGATTGACCACTTCACTGGGCTTTCTGGCCTGAAACTCCTTTATCTTGGCTTCCCCGTAGTCCTTCTCCTTTACAGTCAACAGCATGAACTCGGTGTTCATTCTGAAGGGATCAAGGGTCGTGTAGAATCGAGGTCGCTCTTTCTTGACAGACTTGGTTCTCATGCCCACGGGTGGAGCCAGCATGCGGTTCGGTTTAATGACCTGCAGGCTGGTTAATGGGCTGCAGCTACGCACTGTCCCATCGATGGATCCGGTCGCCTGGCCTTCACCCTTGAGGCCGCCCGCAAATCTAGGGTGGATAATCGCAGGCTGGGGTATGGTGGATTGGACTCGGGGACTGTGCAAAGAGTTCTTCAGGTTGGGCTGAAGTTTCTGGATCTCCAGGGGAATACTGGTTTGCTTCAGGTCGATGGGAGGGTTACTCCACCTCAACCTATCAACTGCCTGTTGGACTGATTTTCCTTTGAAACTCAGGACCTTCCTTGGGTGTGAAATCGAAGGTCCCCAGGCATCAGTGACTTGGGTTTGGGGCCTCCGGGGATAGGCAAACTCCCCTGAGTTACGGGCCTGCTGCAGGGCATTCACTGTGAGAAGGAGCTGGTCAGGTGATATAGGGCTTTGCCAGGGCTTTTTCTTTGAGCGCCTGATCAAGTCTCCAGGTGGTACTTTCTCCTCGTCCTCTGGTTTTTCAAAAACAAAGAAAACAAAAGCAAGTCAGATGTGCCATGAGAACTGGTAAGGAGTTATGTATGCATGAAAGTTAAACCCATTCTAACAGCTATGCAAACTGAGATCTTTGTGGTCCATGGGCATTGCCAAGATGTGGACAAAAATCCTCTACGACACTAGAAATTATGACCTATTCAACACAACAGGTGTTGACCAAATATACCAGTACTCAAGTACAAGTGTGTATAAACTCTAGATATGCACGTTTTGGAGGGAATATATGTAATCCCAGTGTTTCACGCATTTTGAAACCTCCCTGTGGGAATGAGCTTCCTCCCTCTTTTATGATTCACACGAAAGAGACCTTATAAATTTATAGTAATGAATCTCTATTTTTTTTTAAGATTTTTTTTTTTAAAGATTTTATTTATTTATTTCACAGAGGGAGAGAGATCACAAGGAGGCAGAGAAGCAGGCAGAGAGAGAGGGGGAAGCAGGCTCCCTGCTGAGCAGGGAGCCCGATGCGGGCCTCGATCCCAGGACCCTGAGATCATGACCTGAGCCGAAAGCAGAGGCTTTAACCCACTGAGCCACCCAGGCGCCCAAGATTTTTTTTTTTTATTCATTTGACACAGAGAGAGAGATTACAAGTAGGCAGAGAGGCAGGCAGAGAGACAGGGAGAGGAGGAAGCAGGCTCCCCGCCAAGCAGAGAGCCCGATGTGGGCCTCGATCCCAGGACCCTGGGATCATGACCTGAGCCGAAGGCAGCGGCTTTAACCCACTGAGCCACCCAGGCGCCCGAATCTCTATTTTTTAAACAAAAACGGGATCACAAAGTTTGATCTCTATTATTCATCAAATTTGATTCTAAATGATCTTTGGACATTCCCCCAAAATCAAAATGGCCTCCACAATAGACATCCCCTAGGAAATGCAAATATCACGACATAACCAAACAGCAGTTTCTGAACAGGAGTTCCTAAAATGTTTTGAACAATAGCTGCAGGTCTAAAAGCCACTTGACAAGGACAAGAGAGTCATTCTGGCATACTACGTCATGGTCAAGACTTCCAAGGTGCCAAATACCTAGAATGTCATCCAAATACCCAGGATGTCTTCACACCTGAGCAAACTTATTCTCTCTCTCTCTCATTTGGGCTTTTCAATCCCTATGATACCTCACAGATCGACACAAAGCATTATCTCCATTTTACAAAAGGAATGATGGAGTTGTGAAAAGTAGAAGTCATTTGTCTAGTCTCACCTAACAATTAAGTCTGCACCCCTTGGGCGCCTGGGTGGCTCAGTGGGTTAAAGCCTCTGCTTTCGGCTCAGGTCATGATCTCAGGGTCCTGGGATCGAGGCCCGCATCGGGCTCTCTGCTCAGCAGGGAGCCTGCTTCCTTCTCTCCCTGCCTCTCTGCCTACTTGTAATCTCTCTCTGTGTCAAATAAATAAATAAAATCTTTAAAAAAAAAAAAGTCTGCACCCCAAATAATGCCAATATACAACTAGTAAATAAAATGCAAAAGTGCCCTGAGCATATAATTTTCCTTGGCAAAATGGGTTTTATCCCAAGGTGTTTGTGTATGGGCATACTAAGATGGGAGGAAGTTTCAAATATCTCCCTGTTTACTTTGTTAAATAAATAATATTTCATTAAATTATTAAATGTTAAATCATTAAATATTTAATAATTATAATAAATTAATGATTACATTAAATATTATAGTGCTATTAAATAGTAAGATATTAAATATTTTTACTAAAGCATACAAAATTAAATGAAGATGTCACAATCTTCCCCGCTGTCCTTCTAATCCCAGGATAAACCACTCTGCATGTGTACGTGAAAACACACGGAGTTTTTTTCCTTTAAAAAAAAGAATTGTGTCAGGGCGCCTGGGTGGCTGAGTCGGTTAAGCATTTGACTCTTGATTTCAGCTCACGTCATGAGATTGAACCCCATGTCAGGCTCCGAGCTCACTTCCGAGTCTGCTTGAGATTCTCAACTTTTCCCTCTGCTTCTCCCCACCCCATTCCCCCTCCCACTTGTGCCCTCTTTCTGTCTCTAAAATAAATAAATAAATAAAAATATTTTTTTAAAAAAGGAATTGTGTCAAGAAAGTAGGGATAGAGGGAACATATCTCAATATAATAAAGGCCATATATGGAAAACCACAGCTAACATCATACTCAGTAGGGACACACACACACACACACACACATACACACACACACACCAGAATGTTACACAGCCAGAAAAAGGATGAAGTCATGCCATTTGAGACAACACAGGTAGACCTGGACGGTATTATGCTAAGTGCAATAAGTCAGACCTAGAGAGACAAATACACAATTTCACTCCTAAGTGGAATCTTTAAAAAAAAAAAATGAATAAACAAAAAAATAGAATCAGACCTAGAAATACAGAGCACAAACTGATGGTTGCCAGAGGGGAGGTGGTGGCGGGTGAGCAAAATGGGGGGTGAAGGGGAGTGGAAGATACAGGCTTCCAGTAATGAAATGAATAAGTCGTGGGAATAAAAGGCACAGTGTAAGGAATACAGTCAGTGATATTGTAACAGGGACATATACAGGGACAGATGGTAGCTGTACTTGTGAACACGGTATAATGTATAAACTTGTCAAATCATTATGTTGTACATCTGAAACTCATGTAACATTGTAAGTCAACTATACTCGAATTTTTGGAAAAGAAATTATGATGACTCGCTGTTCATTAAGGTGTCTTTTTCTGTATAGTAATGTATTGTGAATCTCTTTCCAAGTCACTGTATGTGGGTCCTCATGATACAATTTTTAGCTATTAGATAATATTCCATAGTATGAATTTTTCCATATCTACTTAGTCATTGCCCAATGGCGGACATTTCATTTGTCAGTGATCAACTTTTTAAAAAATGTAAATACCGTTTTTATTTATCATATAAGCAAATACAAAATGACTGGATAACACCTATTGGGGCATAGGTATAGTGGGAGCTCTCATGCATTGTTGGTGGGACTGTAAATTGATATATATCATTTTTTAAAGATGATTATGATAATATCTTTCTAATTTTTTAAAATTTTTATTTGTTTATTTTTTAACTAAACCCACTCAAGATGGGGCTTGAACTCATGAACTCTGAGATCAAGACCTGAGCTGAGATCAATAGTCAGATGCTTAACCAAAAGAGCCACCCAGGTGCCCATCTAATTTTTTTTTAATCCAAAGAAAATTTACCAGTTATGCTAGTGTCCTCCTCTTTATTATTTTGAAAAAATTTTTAATTCCAGTATACTGAATATACAGTATTAGATTAGCTTCAGGTGTACAATATAGTGTTTCAACCATTCTGTACGTTACCCAGTCTCATCATGACTGTTCATCATGACAAATGTACTCTTCATCCCCTTCACCTATTTTATCCATCCCCCCCCGCCCCTCTGGTGACCATCAGTTTGTTCTCTATAGTTAAGGGTCTGTTTTTTGGTCTTTTTCTCTTTGTTCATTTGTTTCGTTTCTTAAATTCCACATAGAAGTGTAATCATATGATATTTGTCTTTCTCTTTTATTTCCCTTAGCATTATATCCCCTAGATCCATCCATGTTGTTGCAAATGGGAAGATTTCATTCCTTTTTATGACTGAGTAATATTCCACTCTGTGTGTGTGTGTGTGTGTGTGCATGTGCGCATGCGTGCGTGTGTGTGTATGTACACCACCTCTTTTTTTCCCAATTTTTAAAAAAAAATTATTTATTTGAGAGAAAGCATGAGCAGTAAGGGCAGAGGGAGAAGGAGAAAGAATCTGAAGCAGACTCTGCATGGAGTCCCAATGCAGGACTAGATCTCATGACCCGAGATCATGACATAAGCCAAAACCAAGAGTCAGTCACTTAACCGACTGAGCCATCCAGGCGCCCCAATATCTTTAAAATTTTTAAAGGCAGTTATCCTTTGACTCAGCAATGCAACTCCTAAGGCTTTACCCTACAGGTATACCTATACAGGTACCTAAACATAGGTATATTCAAGGATGCCCATTATTAGTATAGCCCTCCTGAAACGTAACTGTTTTACCCTCAACTTGAAGCTGGTCTCTACAGGGAGTCTGATTCAAAGAACCACTATTATATTAGCCAAAAATATTGGGAAAGTGTTTTAAATCTTTACCAAAATATTTCTTAAAAACAACAAAGGAACACCCATCCATGATGACACACCAGTCCGAGAAGTGAGAATTCTCAGTGGCAGACAAGGGAGGCAGGCTGGGAGCCCAGAACTGGAAAGGCAGCTCTTAAAAAGGTGTTTGTGCTGTGGCTTCAAGTTATCAAGGGGACAATTAAGGAAAACCAATCCCCCTTAAGAAAAGTCAGACATTTTATCTGAATTCTCAAAGATAAACATTGACGTGCTGATGGTGTTGGGAAAACTGGACAGCCACATGCAGAAAAATGAAACTGGATCATTTCCTTACACCACATACAGAAATAGACTCAAAATGGATAAAAGACGTCAATGTGAGAAAGGAATCCATCAAAATCCTTGAGGAGAACACAGGCAGCAACCTCTTCGATCTCAACCGCAGCAACTTCTTCCTAGGAACATCACCAAAGGCAAGGGAAGCAAGAGCAAAAATGAACTATTGGGACTTCATCAAGATTAAAAGCTTTTGCACAGCAAAGGAAACAGTGAACAAAACCAAAAGACAACTGACAGAATAGGAGAAGATATTTGCAAATGACATATCAGAAAAAGGCTTGTATCCAAAATCTATAAAGAACTTCTCAAACTCAACACCCATAAATCAAATAACCAGTCAAGAAATGGGCAGAAAATATGAATAGACATTTCTCCAAAGAAGACATCCAAATGGCCAACAGACACATGAGAAAGTGCTCAACATCACTCGGCATCAGGGAAATACAAATCAAAACCACAGTGAGATACCACCTCACACCAGTCAGAATGGCTAAAATCAACAATTCAGGAAACGACAGGTGTTGGCAAGGATGCAGAGAAAGGGGAACCCTCCTGCATTGTTGGCGGGAATGCAAGCTGATGCAGCCACTCTGGAAAACAGTATGGAGGTTCCTCAAAAAGTTGAAAATAGAGCTACCCTATGACCCAGCAATCGCACTACTGGGTATTTACCCTAAAGATACAAAGGTAGTGATCCTCAGGGGCACATGCACCCGAATGTTTATAGCAGCAGTGTCCACAATAGCCAAACTATGGAAAGAACCTAGATGTCCATCAACAGATGAATGGATAAAGAAGATGTGGTATATATATACAATGGAATACTATGCACCTATCAAAAGAAACGAAATCTTGCCATTTGCAATGACGTGGATGGAACTGGAGGGGATTATGCTGAGCGAAATAAGTCAATCAGAGAAAGACAATTATCATATGATCTCTCTGATATGAGGAACTTGAGCGACAGGGTGGGGGGTTGTGAGGGGCAGGGAGGGAAAAATAATGAAACAAGATGGGATGGGGAAGGAGACCAAGCATAAGAGACTCCTAATCTCACAAAACAAACTGAGGGTTACTGGGGGGTGGGAGGGTAGGTGTAGGGTGGATGGGTTATGGACATTGGGGAGGGTGTGTGCTTTGGTGAGTGCTGTGAAAGGTGTAAGCCTGATGATTCACAGACCTGTACCCCTGGGGCAAAGAATAAAAAATCAAGAAAAACAAAAAAACAAAAAAACATTAACTTGCTGGAAAACTAGATGGAACAGATTGAGCAAGCAATTGGGGGGGGGGTCCCCTTATCTGGAATAAAACATCACCTTTCGTTGTATCTCCTGCGAGGGGTTTTGCTTCCAAACTCTCTTGCCCACCATCTACGCCGCTTGCTTCCTTAGAAACAGGACTTGCTCGCTTCTTGCCATGTCTTCGGGGTGATTTTGACTTTCTTTGACTTTGAGGTCCCTCTAATAATACTTCTAAATGAAGATTGAGGAGGAAATCACAGTAATTACATAACTCAATGAGGTCTAAATATTGGGGGCCTAGCTGGTAATTTGGCTGCTTCTCACCCAAACTATCACCTTGTTGCTTATTGTCGTATGACACCAGCTAAGCCAGCTGGAGCCAGCTACAGCCCCTCCTGCCTTTCCTCTCCCCCACTTTTTCAACTGTCAAGCTCTACACATTATCTACACCTGGTGGTCTCTCTTCTCCAGAGAGAGCGGATCATTTGTCCATGTAACATACCTGAACGTGACCTCCTGATGTTCTCTACAGACCTGTGGATCCAGATTCACATGCCAAATACAGCACAGGTGAAAGGAAGGAGTCTGGCTACTCTAGCCCGCACCTAACTTATTCTTTGTGGGTCTTAAAGTGGCACTCCATACACCTCACACACACACACACACATTTCTGCTTCATACTAATATTTTCTGGGTATGCATGTCATCAATCAGGACTTTAGAGATAATACATTCTGACTTAAACATTCTGTAGTATAGTAATATGTTGTCTCTAAGGAAATAATTATGTAATGTATGTTTGGATGGGGGTGGAGAATGTTGGTGGTTTCTGGTTTGAATGGCAAGTGGAAAGGGCCAGTGTTATCTACTATACAAAGATTCTAGGATGTTTGGTCAACCCAGGCTGTGAAAACCAGGAGATTTTCAAGGAGCTGGGGAATGGGCTCCCACCTTCCTTAATGGTTAGGATTTATGTCATCAAGAAATCACTGGCTAAAATAGCCTACAGAGAAACGAGTCCTGCCACCACCACCACCCCCACCTGCTCCATCAGGAGCCACCAAGGTGGCCTGGGATTCAGCTCCCTTACCTGTAGGTACCCTGGACGTCCTCAGGAAAACTCGAGACCTGTATGGTTTACTTGACAGGGACTCCTGGCCCACAGTTTGTTTACTGGACATCGAGTCCCTCAGGCTGAAAACCTGAGTGCTAGACCTGGAGGTGATTTCTGTGAGGTCATTTTCTTCCCTGTCCTCTTTGTCTTTCTGCTTTTGTCTGACCCGGTCCAGGGAGTACTGCCACTTTATATTCTCAAACTGGAACATGAGAATATTGCTCTCAGTGTTGATCACCATCCTGGAACCAAAACAACAAGATGGCCCACAAAAGGCAAGAAGGCCACCATGCCCAGCCTCCACGTATGCATTTCAAATACTGTCCCATCCATCCATAAGCCCGAGGGAACAGTGCCGGAGACCTGACCGTACAAAGAGGGTGGTGGAGTGTTGAATGGTCCCAGACCAGGCAATGGGAGGGGTGGGAAGGGTCTCTAGAAAATTAACTTTAAGCAGGGCACGTACGTTCTGATTCGTTCACTTTTCTTTTTTTTTTTCTTTTTCTTTTTTTAAGATTTTATTTATTTATTTGACACAGAGAGATCACAAGTAGGCAGAGAGGCAGGCAGAGAGGAGGAAGCAGGCTCCCTGCTGAGCAGAGAGCCCGATGCGGAACTCGATCCCAGGACTCTGAGATCATGACCTGAGCCGAAGGCAGAGGCTTTAACCCACTGAGCCACCCAGGCGCCCTGATTCCTTCACTTTTCAAGTTAAAAATATTTTTAAGTGCATTTCCATTCATAGACTGAGTACCAAGTCCCTAGGGTGCTCAAAGCAAAAAGGTTAGGTACTCGGCACACAGATGTCTTGAAATTCACTTTTTCTTTTTCTTTTTCTTTTTTTAAAGCACAGTATCCAAATGCCATGTTTTATTGCTGCGATGGGATAAGGAGAACTCTGTAGTGGGGAGGACCCGGCCTCCTCGCTGGCCCTCCAGCCCATCCTCCGTTCCTCTGTCCTTCCAGGATCTCTGTGTATATTCTGCATCTAAACAAAACAGCTGTGCTGGGGCGCCTGAGTGGCTCAGTGGGTCCTGGGATCGAGCCCGGCATCGGGCTCCCTGCTCAGTGGACAGCCTGCTTCTCCCTCGCCCTCTGCCTGCTGCTCTGCCTACTTGTGATCTCTCTCTATCTCTCTCTCAAATAAATAAATAAAATCTTAAAAAAAAAAAAACAGCTGTGCTTTATAAAGCAGGATGAGTTCCATCTTTCCTAATCCACACTTTATGCCCCGGTAGGAAAAAGAGTTCCAAACCTGGGACCCCCAGCAGGGCCCCCAACCGCCCCCTGGTTTCTGTCATTCACAACGTTCAGAGAGCACGTTATCTACCCTCCTTTCTGCCTGGATCTCCTAGAAGCATAAAGGAACAAGGGAGATGCCCTGTGTAGGTTCCTTTCTGCTCCAAAAGGCTGAATTTTTTTTTTTAAGATTTTATTTATTTATTTCACAGCGGGAGAGAGATCACAAGGAGGCAGAATTTTAAGACCTTAACTGCTAGCGTAAACTCTCTTTAAGAAGGACTTGTTTGGGGGGCACCTGGGTGGCTCAGTGGGTTAAAGCCTCTGCCTTCGGCTCATGTCATGATCTCAGGGTCCTGGGATGGAGCCCCACATCGGGCTCTCTGCTCAGCAGGGAGCCTGCTTCCCCCCTCTCTCTGCCTGCCTCTCTGCCTACTTGTGACCTCTCTCTGTGTGTCAAATAAATAAATAAAATCTTTTAAAAAAAAAAAAAGAATGACTTGTTTTGGTTAGAAATGCTAGCATGGAATTTGGAGAATCATTCCAACTAGGATTCCCTTTCCAAGTCATTTTTACTAAGGCCCAAAGGCAAATGTCTCTCTTTGGACATCATAAAAAAAAAAAAAAGTCAGAGGCAATTTTTTTTTGATGGCATTATTACTTTGAAATTGAGAAAGTGTCCCTTTATGGAGACTTCTTACCCGTCCTGCCCTTTTAGATGGGACGTAATAGCCCTAGTATGGTTTCATTAAAAGGAAGGGAATATGGCTGGGGAAAATCAACTGAAATCTCAAGTGAGCCATGCAAAAGTTAATCCTATTTGGTTATTTTCACATACTATTGCCCTGATCGTAGCCTATGAAAAATACAGTACTACATACAAATGGCCACGGTTCTGGTTTCTGTAAACTCACCTGCTCAGCTCTGCCCCACCAGACACTGGACCCCTTGCTATACCATCCCACTCCCCTCCTACAAGTCTCCTTGCATCAGAAGCGAGCATCAGAGACAGCTGGTCACGGAGCAAACAGGGGCTGCACATTTAGTGCAGAGCCCTACTATACTCACTGCCTGATTTGCCCAGACATCCAGAAAAAATTCCGAGTAACACGAACGCTGCTTGCTAAGTTTTGTGCAAAGTCCGATCCGTTCCCCCCCGTATTATTGACCCTTCTCCAGCCAAAACCGGAGGGGAGCGCTGCCCCCTCCTCCTACTGCCAGCAAATGCAGGGCTGGCGTCCCAGAGGAGAAGAAAATCATCGAAACAGAAGAGCTCACGGCCCTGACCCCCACTCCTACCACCCACCTGTTGCCCTGAATAAAGAAGGACAGCACAGGATCACCTCTGCCATTGGCTTTCATCACCTTCAGACAGTTGCCGTTGAGGAAGTTGTAAATGCGGATCTTGCCATCGGCACAGGCACTGATGACCCGGAGGAAGAGAAGAGCCACGTGAAGCACCTCCCTGGAAGGGAGCAGAGCAACAGGCAGTACTGTCCTCTGGGAGACTGCTGGGGTTTGTCCGTGGCTTGGGGGATTCTGCGTGCATGCCTGGAAAGCACTGGTCACAACTGCCCTCCCTGTGATGTCTGCCATCGTTTCATAATTCTGGATGTAAGCCATTAACGCTCAAGACATGTTTGCACCCTCTCCTCCCATTCCGCTGTTATGTTTCCTGCAAATTGGTCACAGTGCCCCAGGATGGCAACGGGCAAAGGCTTACGCCATGACTTTTTGTTTCGTTTTGCTTTGGTCTGATACACAGACGATAGTGCTTTTCTCTTATGGTTTGGTTCCTACCTACTGACTTCTATAAAAGTCATGCAGAGAACTTAATGTTGTGATTCCTTTTCAAATAGCATTGTTAGATACAGAAAGAACAGAACAGGTGGGAAAATGATCGTCTTTATGTGAAGCAAGAACTTAGTATTTCAACAGTTTCTTTTGGGTCTTAAATTAGTGGCTTTCATTCTTTCAGTGAAACATCCTGAAGGAAAACTGTACCCAGGGATGAGATGTAGGAGTTGCCTTTTGCGATGACCAGCAGACACAGAGAAAGGACCAGTAGACTTAGATACCTCCAATAAAACCATCCTACAACAGCTGTGGCCAAGTTGGACTCCAGGCATGTGGAGTATTTAATTCAGAAAAATGTAACTACCCTATTCCTGTTAATGATAGTAAAAAGTGGAATCTGGTGCCACCAATTAGTTAGATCTTATGTGCAAAACAAGTCCTTTGATCCCTGCCATCTGTGCCTATCCAGGTCCATCCATGGCCTCGCTCATGAGCTACCTTCTCCAAGAAACCACCCTTTATCTCCATCTCCCCTTTCCCACGCACACATACACAAACTTCAGGTACACTGGAAGATGCTCTTGGGCAGAACACACATCCTCTTCACCTTTGCATGCCCAGCACCTAACACAAGGCCTAGCCCACAGAAGAAGGTCCTCAATAAATATTTGCTGAAATGGCAAGTGTCAGCTCAGTTTCAGAGTATGATCATTGATACAGTGGGTGAAAAGAATGAAGAATGACATCCACCCCCTACCATGTGGCCTTAGCCCTGATCAGATCCAAGAGCCAGATTAAGAAGTTTCAAAGCCCCAACCACTAGCAAAATAGAAACAACCAAGACTTTGAAAAGCAGGAATATGCTTAGCATGTTCAAAGGACAACAAAAAGGCCAATGTGGCTCATGTGATGGACGGATCAATCAATCAACTGATCACTCATTCTGAAATGTGAAATAAATATAGGTCCAACAAAGTTCTAGTTTTATTTCTAAGATGGAAATATATTTATTGGTACCTTAAGTGCATCTTCGTCTACCTGTAGGGGGAATCCAGAGCTAGGAGAGATGCCTTGTGATAGAAGGCTTTGCCTCTTTCTGTACCTCTTTTGATTTTATGGAGCTGGACCTGCACTTCTCAGACACTCCTGTGGCATTAGGTAGTTCAGCCTATACCCTCCTTCACGTAGGCAGAAGAAGCAAAGGACTTAAAGAGAGATCAATTTAGATTTTCCAGTCTGAAGAACAGAAAGAAAAAAGAAGACAAATGAACAGAACCTCGGAAGCCTGTGTGACATCATTAACCCTCAACACGTGCGTAATAGGAATCCCAGAAAGAAAGGAGAGAAAGAGGCAGAAATATTTGAAGAAATCATGGCCAAAAGTTTTGCAAATATGATGAAAATCATTAATCTACACATCCAAGAAGCTCAACAAACTCAAACTGGGATAAACTAATGAGATCCACACCTAGACATATCATAATCAAACTGGAAAAAAGCCAAAGGCCAAGATAATATTGAAAGCATCAAGAGAGAAGCAGCTCATCACATAAAAAGGATCCTCAGTAGTATAAACAACTGATTTCTCATTGGAAACCATCAGAAACTATGGAGGCCAAAGGCAATGAAATTACATACTCCAAGTGCTGAAAGGAAAAAATAACTATAAACCAAGAACTCTATATCCATCAAAACTCTCCTCAAAAATGGAGAAATTAAGCTATTGCCAAATAAACAAAAACTGAGAGTTCACACTAGCAGGAAATGCTATACGGGCTCCTTCAAGTTGGAATGAAAGGACACTAGTAGTAACTGAAATCGCGTGAATAAAGAGCATCAGTAGAGGTGACTACCTAGATAAATATAAAAGACAGTATGAATGTGGTTTTTGTTTATAGGTTTTTTTTTCTATCTCATTTAAAAGGCAACCACAGAAGGCAAGAATTTCAAGGCTACGATGATGGATACACAGGATATAATCATACATCATATTCAAAAGATGGGTACCAGTCCTATCATCAGAACTCTCCAGAAAGGCAACCTGCAAGTTGGTCCTCATAACCAATCAACGAGAAGTATTTATTGAGCACTTCCCCATGTGCACACCACTACTACAGATGAGTGGAGGAGAGGCCCTCCAAACAAGAACATTGACCATGACCTCCACACGTCTATGGATTTGCTGTAACTGTGAAGGTATCAAGAACCAATGTGAATGAGATGTTGGGGCCGTCATTC
Source organism: Ailurus styani (assembly GCA_002007465.1). Taxonomy (NCBI): domain Eukaryota; kingdom Metazoa; phylum Chordata; class Mammalia; order Carnivora; family Ailuridae; genus Ailurus; species Ailurus styani. The sequence continues at coordinate 1,584,622 of LNAC01000101.1, forward strand.
AATGTCAATGAGAATGGTCTGAGAAAGTCTCATTGCTAAGGTGGAGTAGGAGGCTCCTGGGTTGACAGAATGGTAACCAAACTGCTGGGTTTGCTGGGAACAGATTATTTTCCTTTTTTTTAAAGATTTTATTTATTTATTGGACACAGAGAGAGAGAGAGCTCACAAGTAGGCAGAGAGGCAGGCAGAGAGAGAGGAGGAAGCAGGCTCCCCGCTGAGCAGAGAGCCCGACGCGGGGCTCGATCCCAGGACCCTGAGATCAGGACCTGAGCCGAAGGCAGAGGCTTTAACCCGCTGAGTCACCCAGGCGCCCTATTTTCCAATACCTAAACTAAATCCTACAGACTCAGGCTTGGAAGGCTACAATCTTCAGGTGATATCATAAAGTTTGACTCTTTCGAGTTTGATAATCCAGATGACATGCTAAGAAGCTCACTGACATATAATAACATAATAATAATAACATAAGGGTTGGATAAAGCACCAAAGAGAAGCCTTGTCCAGCACCCACTCATTAACAATGCAGTCAGACACCCCAATGAGCAAACATACACACATATACAGTCCAAATCCCCTCCCATCTCCCACAAAGTCAGTGTGTGCTCAAGAGGTTCCTATGAAGATATGTGGAAATCTAGGGCCATATTTTACTAAACAACTATCCCCAGTAGATCCCCTAGAAGACCCATTTACTCTTCTAATCAACCAGGATAGCATTGTGTTTTCCTAGGGTTTTTTATAGTGCACTTAGGGGAAGAAGCATTATTCACATAGTACAGGAGGGACCCAGAGCAGCCTATAAAACCCATGCTCTTGGAAGAACCATGAACTGACCACATCATCTCTTCCAAGTAAGCTCCCATGTGACTTCAGACTACTTCTCAATTGGCTCCAAGAAACCGCCACTAAATTGGGACTAGAATTGTAAAATGAGGGGCGCCTGGGTGGCTCAGTGGGTTGGAGCCTCTGCTTTCGGCCCAGGTCATGGTCTCAGGGTCCTGGGATCGAGGCCCGCATCGGGCTCTCTGCTTGGAAGGGAGCCTGCTTCCCCCTCTCTCTCTCTCTCTGCCTGCCTCTCTGCCTCCTTGTGATCTCTCTCCCGCTGTGAAATAAATAAATAAAATCTTTAAAAAAAAAAAAAAGAATTGTAAAATGAGATCCATTTGGTGTCCCGGAATGGAATGTAGCGAGCAGACTTGTAAGAAAGCCCCTTCCTTAAGCCCCTAAGTTATTTTTAAACCTTTGGCCCTTGGACAATTTTAAGCTTTTGTGAACACAAGCTTCCTGGGGTAAAGACCAACTCCAAGTATTTTAAGTTTCCTGGAACTGGCATTATTTTGGACAGTTCTGCCAATATTCCTAAGTTTGGTAGACAATGCATACAAATGTATCAGGTGTGTCATAAGAATAGCATTTCAATAATTGATCGATATCCACATTAAGTACTGTTATTTCTTAAGAGAAATAAGTGACAGTGGGAGAGGGAATGCCCAGATGAGGGGGTGGGGTGGGGATGGGGAACAGGCAGAGGGGACAAAAGGTCAGCAGAGCACAGAAGGGACCGATCTGCCAAAAACCAAAGTCTAGGCTATGAGGGAAAAGGAGAGAGTACTACATTCATCGGTCAGGGCTTTCCTGCACCTACTTTGGATGCTTGTAGGCCATGAGGCATCGCTCATACTTTCCCACCATGCTCCAGGCCATGACCAGGCCATCCACACTTCCCGAGAGGAGATGCCACTGGTCAAAGCAGAGACATTTCACGGCTCCCTCGTGGCCACTGAGAGTCTGCAAGAGAAGAGGCCTCTGTTTTCAGTCCCTCTTCAACACCTATCGTGAGTCCTCCAAGGGCCCAAGGTGGAGGCGTCTTTAGATGAACTGCAAAGCCACACCCCGCCAATCCATGACTGCCACTATTTACCTGAGCCGACTTCACTTTTGTTCTAAGAAGTCCAGTGGTGCCCATTCCTCGTCCCCCTTCAGAGCTCTCTCTCCCCCATGAAGGAAGAAAGTGGTCAGGGAGAGGCCTTGCTCCTGGTGGGTCTGTGGTTGGGGCAGGCCTCATCTTCCTGGAGTACCAGAGAGGGCCAAAATCCACCATCCTCTGCTGCCAAAAGGCACAGGGGCAGGCGTTCCATCCCCAGCTCCTTGCCAAGACTAGAGGACCCTGGGACATCCCTGTACCTGTAACTGCTGGTTAGACCATGGAGACAAGACTGATGGGAAACAATCCACCAGCCAGGCCAGCAGCTTCTCCCTTTGACCCTGTGTTCCTGGCGCCAACGTATCGCACCACCACCTGCTAGGGTCAGGGGGTTTCAAATCCAGAAACATTTTTTACATGTGAACATTCAACCATTTTCAAGACAGCAGATGTTCTCTTTTCACCAGAGAGTTAAAGAGAAAAACCTCTGTGACTTTGTCCATTCCCTTACCCCACACAAGCATCAGGGTAAAATGTTCTGGAAAAGGAAAAGTCACTTGACTTCTGTGGCTATGAAAAGACCTTGAGCCCGTGACCATGCTGAGTCAGAATATAGCCTTCTACCAGCACCTCCATGACATGATCCCTGAGCCTCCACCGACTCAGAATGGCCCTTTTTTGGAGGGAGCGAGGAGGGGCTTCCCGGTCAGCTCTTCAGGACCATCCTTTCGGTGACCATAAGTTGGTGGCTTAGGGTGCTGTGGGGAGCTCCCTGGGGGAGAGCATAAGTCTCCTCCAATCCATCACCACCAGTGCTCCCTGCCCCCGACAGCCCACCACCCTCTCACCTTTACCAACTGGGCCGAGACAACGTGCCACACTTTGACTAACCCCCGCTCACAGCTGCTCACGATGTAGGTGTCATTGATCTTGGTGGCCAAGATAGGGTCTTTGTGTTTAAACGTCTTCAGACACTTCCCTGTCTCTACATCCCACTCTGAAAGGGAGGGGGGAAGAGAAGGGGCATGAAGGCAGGTTACCGTGGAGTTCTATACCCCATCACAGAAGCCAAGCCCATCAAGACAGACCCTAGAAGGCTGTCCCCTGACCCAGCACCACTGTAGGCTCACCAACAGCTCCATGTGCTCACAACACAGAGCTCCCTGATATGGGCCCCTGGGCAAGCCACCATCCATAGACCTTGGCTCCAACCCTAGAACTTGGTGTTGGGGTCCAAGTGTCAGATAGCTCATCTCTAATAAGGCTCCTTCTTGAGCCTGCAAAATACTTGCTATTGAGTGTATTTCAAGAAAATCACGGCATGCGTTCCGTGGCCTCATTCTTTCTAGACGCTATTCTCCTGACTCATCCCTTCTAGCTCCAAAAGAAAAGAACGCTGTCTATCCTTATTTACATTTTAAAATATCTCTGAATCTGACTTCTGGATTTTACTAACTGACAGATTGCCAGGGCCGGAAGCAGGCTGAATGCTGCTTCTACTTAGATAGTTCCAAGGCAACTACCCAGCACACGGTAAGGGTTGGAAAGATGCGAACATAGATGGGTAGGTGGGAGAACAGAGCTTAAAGGAAAGAACTGAAAGGAGGCACCACAAATTCAGCTTCAGCGGCCCCAAAGTACCTCTCAGGCAACAGAATGTATAACCTAAGACAACATCACAACCCCAGCTGATCCTTACCCATAGCACACACACAATGAGCCAGGCACCGTTAGAGGAGTGCTTGACATGTATGAACTCATCTTCCCAAGACAGTTACGATCATGACTCCCCACGACACAGATGAGGAAACAGGCATAGAGAAGTCGAGTAACCTGCTCAAGATCATGCAGATGCTGAGCAGATTGAGCTGGGATTCAAACCCAAGGCGTCTGGATCCATAAGCCATGCTCTTAACCACATATACCAGATTAATCCGAACTATGTAAGTATGCTTTTCTTCATGTATTTTTTATATATACATTGGCTCTTTTATCTAATTGGAAAGGAGAAAGCTGTGGGGTGTCTGGCTGGCTTACTAAGCGGAGCATCTGACCTCGGCTCAGGTCATGGTCTCAGGGTCTTGGGATCGAGCCCCATGCTGGGCTCCCTGCTCAGCAGGGAGTCTCCCTGTCTCTCTCTCTCTGCACTTCCTCCTGCTTGTGTTCTCTTGGTCTCTCTCTCAAATAAATGAATAAAATCTTCAAAAAAAATTTAACGAGTTGGGGGTTACATTTCAGGTCTCTAATTGTCTTTTTCCTCCTATGGATAACCGAGGCAGGGGGGAGGACCCCAGGGGAAGCGAGCGGGCTGGGGGCTGGGGCTAGGATTAGGGTAAAGAGATATCTTGAAATTTTTTTCGTCACGTATTTTGTGAATTAATTTGGCCTTTTAAATATTGTTTTAAATATTGTTTTAAAACGTGTATCTCGAGAGGCACCTGGGTGGCTCAGGTAGTTAAGCATCTGCCTTCGGTTCAGGTCGTGCCCTGGGATGGAGCCCCACGTTGGGTTCCCTGCTCAGCGGGGAGACTGCTTCTCCATCTGCCCCTCCCCCCGCTCGTGCTCGCTCGTGCATGCGTGCTCTCTTTCTCTCAAATAAATAAATACATAGAATCTTTTTTAAAAAATGTGTATCTTGATTACTAGGAGTTTGGGTGCCCCATTCAGTTTTACACCTGAGGGGAGAGCCTACCTCCCCTTGCCCTAGCGCTAGCTCTACCAGTGGCCCTGCGAGACTCTCTCAAGTTTGGAGGCCTTGTCTGGCCTTCCAACTCCAAACCTTCTTCCTTCCCTCCCTGCTCCCCTCCTCAAAGCAATCATCCCAGACTTCCAGTCAGGTCAAGGAGGGCAAAGAGGTAGGGAGTAAGGTTTCTTATGCAGGTCTGAGGGTTTGCATATGGAACAACACTCCATTCTTGCTTTCCAGCACCTTCTTCCTCCACCTACCCCTAGCACGGTGTGGTTTTCCTGGGTCCCTTGCTTCTCTTCTCTTCGGACTCTTTCCTCTTGCTTTGTAGGGGACATCTCATCCGCACCTGAAGCTTCCACCTTTCCTTGTAACTGATAACCACCAAATGGATGTACAGGGAGCCCCAGATCTGTTGTATGGTAAGCTCACACCTGCATCTGCCTCTTACAATCCTCCCCTGGCTGTCCTCAAGAGTCCCATACTCCCAAGTACTAACCAGGCCCGACCCTGCTTAGCTTCTGAGGTCAGACGAGATCGGGCGCATTCAGGGTGGTATGTCCGTAGATGTGGTATATATATACAATGGAATACTATGCAGCTATCAAAAGAAACGAAATCTTGCCGTTTGCAATGACGTGGATGGAACTGGAGGGTATTATGCTGAGCGAAATAAGCCAATCAGAGAAAGATAATTATCATATGATCTCTCTGATATGAGGAACTTGAGAGTTAGGGTGGGGGGTCGTGGGGGGTAGGGAGGGAAAAATAATGAAACAAGATGGGATGGGGAAGGAGACAAACCATAAGAGACTCCTAATCTCACAAAACAAACTGAGGGTTATTGGAGGGTGGGAGGGTAGGGATAGGGTGGGTGGGTTATGGACATTGGGGAGGGTTTGTGCTTTGGTGAATGCTGTGAAAGATGTAAGCCTGATGATTCACAGACCTGTACCCCTGGGGCAAAGAATAAAAAAAAAAAAAGAGTCCCATACTCGATGCATTAGCTTTCCACTGCCACTGTGACAAATTGCCACAGTTGCTAAGTGGCTGAAAACAAAACAAATATATTATCCTACAGAAGTCTGGAGTGACCTCCTCACACGGCTCAAATCAAGGTGGTAGCAGAGCTGTGCTCCTTTAGGGAAATTCTGGGGCTGAAGGGATCCATTTCCTTGCCTATTCCACCTTCTAAGGGCCATCCATACTCCTTGGCTCAGGATCCCCCCTTCTCCACCTTCAAAGCCAGCAACGTTGCATGTTTTTGACCATTCTTCCATAGTCACATCTCCTTTTGATCACAGACAAGAACATTTCTGTTTTTAAGGATCTATGTGGTTACCCATAGGCCCACACTGATAACTCAGGATAACCTCTCCATTTTAAGGTCCTCAACTGCAAAGTCCCTTTTGCCCTGCAAGGTAGCATGGTCACGGGTTGCAGGGATTAGGACAGGATCGTGTTCAGTTGGCCATTATTCTGCCTATCACACTCAGCATGTCCAAAATTGAAGCCATCACCTCTTTCTCCGTTCCTCACCCTACCTCAGTCTTCCCCTTAGTCCTTATTTCCATTAATGGCACGTCCACACATCCAGTGGCCTGAGTTTAAAGGTCTGGCCTCATTATCTACCCTTCTATCTTTCTCTTCCATAACCAGCTGGTGGTGAAGTCCTCCCAATTGTCCCTATAGAAATCTCCCTTCAGTCTGTGCCACCTCATGTAAACTCATATGCACCTGGCTTTCTTCACGTTTGCCTGCTCTGAGATATTCTGAAGATGCCAGAGCAGCTCTCTAGACTGAATAGTGTCTTCACCTGTCTCCTGTCTCCACATAGTCCCCCGACTCCAAATCTTCCTTGCACACTATTGCTAGAGTTATCTTTGTCAGATACAAATCTGACCATGTCAGTCCGCAGCTCAAAGTCCATTAATAGCCTCCTGCATTCTATAGAATAAAGTTCAATTTCCAACCATGATGCAGAAGGCCCTTGATCATCTGGCCCCAAACAAACTAATCAGCCTTACGTCCAACACCACATACTGCAGTCCAGCCATACCAAGCAAGGGGAAATTCCCTAAAGACACCATTTTCTTCAACCTTCTGTGAATATGCATGTGTTGTGGTTCTGCTTAGAACATCTTACATTCTCCCTCTGCTTGTAGAACTACTCATCCTCAAGAACACACTCAAAGAGCACCCTGTCTGTGGTGCTGACATGAGTGGATCAAGAGATGTAAGGATGGTTGGATGGATGGATGAACGGGTGGATGGATGGATGGATAGATGGACAGATGAATGGGTGGATGGATGGATGGATAAAGGAATGTCTACTGGGTGTCTGGATGGCTCAGTTGGTTTGCCAACTGCCTTCAGCCTGGGTCATGATCCCTGGGGTCCTGGGATTGAGTCCCACATTGGGCTCCCCCTTCTCCCTTTCCCTTTGCTTGCCACTCTCCCTGCTTGTGGTCACTCTCTCTGTCAAATAAATAAATAAAATCTTAAAAAAAAAAAAGAACATCTTCCTACAGAAATGAGCAAAACAGTATTTTGACAATTCATGGATTTGGGGAAACTTCTGAGAAAGTTTAAGGCATTTCTTTCTCACCTTTCACCTGGCAATCTCTTGCTCCAGATACGAGCCTGTTCTTATATAAATCCATGCAAGTGACTGTCCCCTGGTGGCCAGTGAAGATTCGTATACAAGCCCCACTTTTCAGATCCCAGGATCTGCAGGAATCAGGCCAAAAAAAATGTTTTTGAGATTTTTCTGAGGGCCCAAAGGGATCATACTGTATACGACTTCCCTTAGATCAACAGTTTGTTGGAAGGAGGCAAAGTTTCATGGTCAAACTCAGAGTCAGAGGCCTGGATTTGAATCCCAGCTGCAGCACCCATTAGGTATAACTTGGGAAAGTTACTTAACTTCTGTGTAAGCTTCATTTCCTCACTGGTAGATTAGAAATGATAACAATGATAGTTACACCTCATAGGGTTTTTGCAAAGAATTAAATACACAAATGCAATGATCGTCAACCAGAAGTGATTACCACGACTAGAGGACATTTGACAATGCCTGGAGACATTTTTGGTTGTCTCAAGTGGGGAGAGAGATGCTACAGGTATCTAGTGTGTAAAGTCCCAGGATACTGCTAAACAACCCCCAATACACAGGACAGCCTTCACATGAAGTACTTTACAGTCTCAAATTGAGAAACACTGAATTAATCACGTAACATTGGAACAATGATCAACATCTAGAAAACGTTTAATAAATGTTGGTTGGTATTAGGTGGACGTTTCTAGAATGACCACCAGGCTTGAAATCCATGGCACTGATTCTACTGTAGAGCTGATCTTCAAACAAGAACAGCAGAACAATTTACTTCGGTCACTTAGATCCAAAATATTTTATGTGAATTTCTAAGACATATCTAAGAAATTCATGGGAACGTGTATGAGTCACATCATTTTTTAATAAGCAAACTTGCCCGAGGTCTCTCAACTATCACCAATACAGACTTCCACTTCAGCCAGTTTGCTTTTGTGACAGGGCAAAGAGTAACATTAAGAAAGTGGGCTCTGGGCGCCTGGGTGGCTCAGTGGGTTAAAGCCTCTGCCTTCGGCTCAGGTCATGATCTCAGGGTCCTGGGATCGAGGCCCACATCGGGCTCCCTGCTCAGCGGGGAGCCTGCTTCCTCCTTTCTCTCTGCCTCTCTGCCTACTTGTGATCTGATCTCTCTCTCTGTCAAATAAATAAATAAATAAAATCTTTAAAAAAAAAAAAGAAAATGGGCTCTGGAGCCAGGTGGCCCCAGGTCCATCATCTACTAGCCGTATGATCTTGGATAAGTTAATGCTCTGTATCGCAGTTTCCTCGTGTGTAAATTGGGGATAATAATGGTAGTTATCTCATAGAGTTATTATGAGACTTGGCACATAATAAACAATTAATAAATGTTTCTTTTGTTTTTCTTTGAATGTGCTACCCTTTTTCTTCTAATAGCCCCAAAGGTCCTGTGGCCTAGCTGCTTGTCAGAGCCTGCTATGTGCCCACAGTGCATTTAGAGATATCCCAGTGGCCTGAAAAAAAGCATGTTTTGAATTTGTTTCTAGCAACATGTGTTCAACCATGTGTTCAGGTTGTTTTTCTTAAGTTATGTAGAAAAGATATTTGACAAACACTTTTAGGAAAATAGGAATAGGAAGGCCTGGCCGGCTCAGTCGGAAGAGCATGTGACTCGATCTCAGGGTCATGAGTTCAAGCCCCACGTTGGGTGTAGAGATTACTTAAATAAATAAACTTTAAAAAACAATAAAAAGAGGGATACCTGAGTGGCTCAGTCAGTTAAGCATCTGCCTTTGGCTCAGGTCATGATCCCAGGGTCCTAGGATTGAGCCCTGCATTGGGCTCCCTGCTCAACAGGAAGCCTGCTTCTCCCTCTGCTGCTCCCCCTGCTTGGGCTCTGTCTCTCTCTCTATCTCAAATCAATAAATAAAATCTTTAAAATAAAAAAAAAGAAAAATAGGAATAGAAGGAACTTCTTGATTTCACAAACTTATAAAAAAAGTTATAACAGCACTATACTTAGTAAAAAAAAACTATAGATATACTCCCTTCAAAAAGGACAACAAGATGTCTGCTCTTACTGCTTCTGCTTAACTGGAAGGCCAAGGTAAAGTTAGAAAGAAAAAGAAAAACGTAGTATGTAAGTATTAGAAAAGAAGATAATTATTGCCATTATTTCTGGCTGAAAGATCATCTACATAGAAAAACCAGATCAGCACACATACTTTTAAAACTAGTACGAGAGGATACAAGAACAATCTATAAAAATCAATACCATTTCTCTATACCAGCAATAATCAATTTGAAAATATAAACAAAAATAAGATACTGGGCGCCTGGGTGGCTCCATCACTTAAGCCTCTGCCTTTGGCTCAGGTCATGATCCCAGGATCCTGGGATCGAGGCCCGAATTGGACTTCCCTGCTCAGCAAGCGTGTGCTTCTGTGTCTCCCTCTGCCCCTCCCCCCGCTCATTCTCTCTCTGTTTCTCAAATAAATAAAATTTTTAAAAATAAAAAAATTTAAATTTTAAAAAAACTTTTGAAAAAAGATACTTCAGGAGACTCTCTTTAAGACTTTCCCAAAGGGAAGGATTTCTTAAACATGTCAAGTCCACAAAGTCAACTAAAATTAAGGACTTCTGTTCATCAAAGGATACCACATTGAAAGAGGAGTCTTAAACTGGAAGAAGAAATTTGCAACACAAAAATCAACAAAGAGGGTGCCTGGGTGGCTCAGTGGGTTAAAGCTGCTGCCTTCGGCTCAGGTCATGATCTCAGGGTCCTGGGATCGAGGCCCGCATCGGGCTCCCTGCTCGGCGGGGAGCCTGCTTCCCCCCCTTCTCTCTCTGCCTGCCTCTCTGCCTCCTGTGATCTCTCTCCCTCTGTGAAATAAATAAATAAAATCTTTAAAAAAAAAATCAACGAAGAATTAGGATCCAAAAAATATAAACAACCCCGACGAATCAGTAAGAAAAGGATAAATTAGCAGAAAAATAGGCCAAACAACAACAACAAAAACTGAACAGGAATTTCATAGAAGAAGAAGCACAAGTGGCTCTGAAATATATTGTGATGGTTAATTTTATGTGTGAACTTGGAGGGTGTATTGGGTCAAGATCAAGGTTTAAACCAATGGGCCTCCAGTAAAGCAGATTGCCCTTCAGAAAGTGGATGAGCCTCATCTGATCAACTGAAGGCCTAAATAGAACAAAAAGATCAACCTCCCCCACGCCCACCCCAACAAGAGGGAATTCTCCAGCAAACCACCTGCAGACTTATCTTCACCCCCAACTCTCCTAGGTCTCCAGCCTGCTGGCCCACCTGCAGATTTGAAACTTTCCAGTCTTCATAATCATGTGAGCCAATTCATTATAATTGATCATTTTTATATATATATATATATATATATATATATATATATATATATATAAACACATCTCCCTGGGTGGCTCAGTCATTAAGTGCCTGCCTTTGGCTCAGGTCATGATCCCAGGGTCCTGGGATCAAGCCCTGCATCGGGCTCCCCACTGGGC
>LNAC01000101.1:1595439-1632825 GCA_002007465.1 Ailurus styani
AAAAAAAAAAAAACTCATGCACATAGGTATCCAGAGACACATCCAAGAATACCTGTAGCAGCAGATACTTATTCTTTGAAAGAATAAAATACTGGAGGGGCGCCTGGGTGGCTCAGCGGGTTAAGCCTCTGCCTTCAGCTCAGGACGTGATCTCACGGTCCTGGGATTGAGTCCTGCATCGGGCTCTCTGCTCAGCAGCGAGCCTGCTTCCCCCTCTCCCTCTGCCTGCCTCTCTGCCTACTTGTGATCTCTCTCTCTGTCAAATAAATAAATAAAAATCTTTTAAAAATAATAAAAAATAAAAAATAAAAAACTGGAAACAATGCAAATACCCATCGACAGAAGATGAAATGAGTTATAGTCACCCAATAAAAGACCATGCCTTAGTGAAAATAAATTAATTACTGCTACCTACGTCTTATGGATATATCCCAAAATCATGGTTTGGTACAAGAGTTAAGTATTATAGGAATTTTTTTTTTAAGATTTTATTTATTTATTTGACACACAGAGAGAGATCAGATCGCAAGTAGGCAGAGAGGCAGGCAGAGAGAGAGAGGAGGAAGCAGGCTCCCTGCCAAGCAGAGAGCCCAATGGAGGCCTCGATCCCAGGACCCTGAGATCATGACCTGAGCCGAAGGCAGAGGCTTTAACCCACTGAGCCACCCAGGCGCCCTAATAGGAATTTTTTAATGCAATTCCATTTACATTGTTTAAAAATAGGCAAAAGTAATCAGTATGTTTGGAGATCTATAAATAGCAAAACTATAAAGAAATACAAGGGAATAATTAGTATAAAATTTAGGATAATATTACCTCTGGTTGGGAGGGAGAAAGAAGGGAAAGACACACAGTGAGATTTGGGGAAGGGTAATGATCTATTTCTTGGCCTGAGTAACAGTACATGGATGTTTATTATATTGTTTAAAAATATATGTATATATATACATTTTTAAACACTATTTTGCTCCCATACCATATTTCATACTCACAGAAAAATACTTTTTCCCGAAGAATCTATAAAAAGAAATATAAATTATGCCATCATCTACAAGTACTAAATAAGATACTTTCCAAGGGGCACCTGGGTGGCTCAGTGGGTTAAGCCTCCACCTTCGGCTCAGGTCATGATCTCAGGATCCTGGGATCAAGTCCCACATCGGGCTCCTTGCTCGGTTGGGAGTCTACTTCTCCCTCTCCCTCTGTTCCTCCCCCCGCTCATTCTTTCTCTCTCACTCTCTCTCAAGTAAGTAAATAAAATCTTTAAAAATTAAAAATAATATACCTTCCAATTCACAGCCTTCAACTAGAAAATAGATCTGATAATTGCCATAAGTCAATCTCATTCAAAGTTTAAACAATATACAAATTATTGTATATAAATTACCTTGCCAAATAAAGAAAAAAATGTTATGGGTTATCGGTATCATTTAGGATAGTCAGTTATCATTTAGGATAGTATCGTTTAGGGTAACTTTTCAATAAATGCTAAAAGGAAAAAGCATGCAGGCTTCTTCCACAAGCTGACTTTAGGCCTTGGGTGGGGTGGACCACACTCCCTTGGACCACTCACCTGATACTCAGGTCATAACTCCCGCTCAGTAGAAAGTTCTCCTCCTCACACAAGAAGAGGGCACGGACACTCCCAGCATGGCCTTGGAACTCAATGGGTAACTCCTTTACTCGTAGGACATCTAGAAGCTGGATCTTCCGGTTGGACGACACTGCCACCAGATCTCCCCCAGAATAGTGAATGATTCTGTTTTGGTCCCACCTGAGTTGCCGGGGGGAAAAGATGATCCATGAAAGAAGAGTTAGTGTCCTTCCAAACTTCCTTAATATGATGGCTGTCACCTGCAGCAGTGGTATAATGGAAAGCAGAAGGCACATTCCTGGTGGACCCCGACCCCATACCATACCAAAAAGTCACTTCAGGTTAAAACCTAAAGACAATAGGAAATCTATTTTTTTTTAAAAAATCTATTAATGTATGATAAATCCTCAAGAGAACAGAATATGCATCACTTCCCAAACTTGTCTGACCACAGGAATCTTTCTTTGTGGAAAATATCAGAGGAACACAGCTTGGAAGTCTTATACCAACTGCATATCCCACTGTTTTTTCTTTTTTTTCTCTCTTAGCCAATATCCAATGAGCGTACATGAGGTTCAAAGTCCTGTGCTAACAGGTACCATGCGAAATACAAAGATGAATTAAGATATGGATCTTGCCTTCAATGAGCTTGCAGCCTAGTAAGACAGGGTAAGTTAATTTTCCAATCATAAGATTATTAGCAAATAGATAAAATTTGAACAAGATGACCAAATCATTTTTGTCCAAAATGAAACTTTTTTATTGTGAAAGGAACACTATTATTAGTAACTCCAGGACCACAGAGTAAAGTAGGATTATTTCAGCAAACAGGAATGTAGTCATGTCTGAATATGAGAAGTAATTCTTGACATCTTCATCCTCATTCCCCTTGTTACATCTAGAGTTCAATCAGCCATCATGTCTTCCAAAGGGCACTTACCACCATGCCATCCATAAAAACGCTCAACCTTGTCTTTCGCTTATCTGCGGTGTCTTCCCCCTACTGACTGCTCAAGATGTAATTTGTAAGTAACATTCACAGTCAAAAATGCCTCCACAAAACCTTATGCATAAAGAGTGAAATCCTAGGCTTATGGTATGGCAGAAAGTTGATTATTGGGGCGCCTGTGTGGCTCAGTCGGTTAAGTGTCCAACTCTTGGTCTTGGCTCAGGTCATATCTCACAGTTGTGGGATCAAGCCCGGAGTTGTGATGGGCTCCATGCTCAGCAGGGAGTCTGGGATTCTCTCCCTCTCCTTCTGCCCCTCCCCCACTTGGGCTCTGGCTCACTCACTCTCTCAAATAAATAATCAATCTTTAAAAAAAAAAAAAAGAAAGAAAGCCGGGGCTCCTGGGTGGCTCAGTTAAGCAGCTGCCTTCGGTTCAGTTCATGATCCCAGGGTCCTAGGATCGAGTCCCACATAGGGCTCCTTGCTCAGGAGGGAGCCTGCTTCTCCCTCTGCCTCTGCCTGCCACTCTGCCTGCTTATGTTCTCTCTCTTTCTCTGACAAATAAATAAATAAAATCTTTAAAAAAAAAAGCCGATTATTGAAGGGCCTTCTTAGGGCATATCCAAGGGATATCGCGGCATGTGATTATCATAAATACCACTTTCATATTTAACATGGAAAGATATCCACAGTACTTTGCTGGAGTGGGTTATAGAAATATGTAGACCATAAGCCCATTTCTTTAAAGATTTATTTATTTATTTAAGAGAGAGAGCGTGAGAGAGCACAGGAGAGGCAGAGGGAGAGGGAGAAGCAGACTCCCCGCTGAGCAGGGAGCCCAATGTGGGGACTCAATCCCAAGACCCTGGGATCATGACCTGAGCCAAAGAGAGACGCTTAACCGACTGAGCCACCCAGGTGCCCCCATAACCCCATTTTTATTTAAAATTTGTAGGTATACATGCAAAAAAAATTCTAGACTATACATAAATACACATGAATATTAATACAATGAATATCCGTTCATATATTAGCATATATGAAGATTATAGGGGGGGTCTTTGCTTTTCTCTATACATTTTCTGGCATTTGGTGGATTTCTTCTCTGCACTAAGCATATATCACATCTAAAATTAGAACAAAACCATACAAATATTTCCAAAAAAAGCAGTGCTTTCATGCATGTGACTTGTGTGAAAGGCAGTTGATCAGTATACCCAAAATTACAATGGGAGAATGTCCTCCGGCCACTGTGGAGAATGGTGCCAACGTCCAGCCCTGTTCCCTGAAGGGGATCTCATGTGCGTGGGGAGCTGGAGCTTGAGTTGAGGAAGGACTGCCTTTCCAAGTGAACAGGGTCGTGGAAATCCTAAAGACGCCAGTGTGGCTAATTCCAGGGTCCCCGAAGACCTGGATTCTGACCCCGGTACCTACGTGTCAGAGAGAATGCGGATATTGTAAGTTCCACAGAAGACGTTTCTCTCCTCCATCTGGACCTGCTCAGTTTCCTGGTTCTGGTATGCGGCCCACAGGTTGTAGTCATTCTAAGAAGGGAACGCTCGAAGTCAAAGCACAGTGGCAACTTTACCCCAGGCCCCAAACATGCACCCCGAGGACTTCGCCAGCACGGACATAAGGGCCCAAGGATTCCTCCTCTTCGGGCTGTGGCTGCCACTACGTGTGGAGGGGGTGCCCATGAGCAGGCCCTAAAGTAGCCCACAGAGAGCCAAGGAGCCAAGGGTCCTGACTTGTCCTCTGTCACTTTGTATTTTCTGTGTGTTCTGATTCCACGAACTTTCGAGGTCACCGATCACTCAAGTTTTCCAAAAACGAGCTCACAAGGGGCAATGCTCACAAAATAAAGTCACAGGTGCCCTCTGGCTGGCTCTTTTTCAGAAGTCAGGATTTCGTGGGCCTATTGCATCCACCTGATGGTACAGACCGTACTGGTGGGAACTCAAACCATATGTGAAATCACAGCTACACACGCTATGCATTTGCGCCTCAAAGTGTGCACACAGAGGCAAGCTTGATTCCTCCTTACAGTTACCTCATGAAGTACATCATTTGACCCAGGAAGTATTCTCGTCATTTTACAGGGAGATATGGCTGAGCCTCAGAAGAGGAAACCAATTTTATCAAGTCTCAACAGGGGTATTCTCCTTCCTTTTCTAAGAGTTCCTTCCTTCGTCCCTCCCTCCCTTCTTTTCTTCCTTCCTTCCTTCTTTCCTCTTATCCTGCCTTCCTTCGTTCCTTCCTTCCATCTTTCCTATCTTCCTTCCTCCCTCCTTCCTTTGTTTTGCTCCTTCCTTCCCCCCAACCCTCCCTCCCTCCATGGCACACTTTCTGAGACACCATGGCATGCCAGACATGCTAAATTCTGGCACAGATGACTCAACCAGACTCTCAGTTTCACTCCTCTTTCCACCTTCAAATAGAGGAAATGACAACCATGCTAGCAGGAAACCAAGAAAACAGAGTGACTTTACCATGAAAGCAAAGAAGAGCACAGCATCACGTTTGGACCTGGGAGCCCTCCTGGGAGCATCTCTTCAAAGTCTCCTTCCTACTTATAGCCTTCTTCTCCATGCCCGTAGACTCTTCCCTGGGATGCCTGCTTTTTTGGACTCAACCTCCTTCTTGATCTCTAACCCAGTAGTGATGTCCAGCTTAGAAGCCTCTCCCCAGAATCTGTCAACTTGCCTCCCCTCCAATGTCCAAGCAGCTCTGATATCCTGCCTATAATTAATCAAAACTTCCTTGGCTTCTCCCGGCCTGGGCTGGAATACCGTGGCTCTTGGTCATCAGCTAAGTTTGGAGAGTCTAGAAGCTCCATGGTGGAGTCATGGGGAGGAAAAAGACCTGATTCAAATCCCAGCTCTGCCACTGAGCAGCTAGGAGACCTTTGGCGAGTTCTGGAACCTCACAGCCTTCATTTCCACATCCAGAAACTGGACGCAATGATATCCATTCAGTCTACAGTGAAGATCAAATGAATGATGTATACAAAGCACTTGGCACTTATGCCGGGCACACCATTCAAACTCAGTACCCATGGCAATCACCACCCCTGAGAAGTACTCACCTATACCTTTCCCCAGCGGACCCCTTAACTTCCTTGTCTTGCTACTTCATATTTTTCATCTGTTGTCCAAAGTGCTTTATCTGTTTCTCTTTTCTAAAATTAGAACACTGCTAAAATATCAAACACTGCCTGGGTAGTTCTTTTTTGTCAGGCAATTACTAGCTAGGTCACCCAAAGAAGGGTGTTAGTTCCCTCATACTTAGAGCAACAAGCTTGGAAAGAGCGGGTCAGCCTCCAGATTGCATCCCTGTCACTCTGTCGGGGAGACCTGAAACTCTCCGAGCCTCCGTCTTTTCATCTGTAAAATGAGTGAATGGGCCAACTCAAAGATATAAAATCTCAGGTCCAATGAAGTCCACAGATGTGTTTTCTTTGGCCCCCACAGTTTTTTTTTCAAAAAATGCTTTTAATTGGTTGCCCGCATTTAAGGAAAATGAGAGATGTCACAAGATAATTCGGATTTCTGACTTGTCTTGAAAGCTCAGATGGATGAGGAGACTGAGGTCTAATAATTCTCTGGAGCTGAGTAGCAACTGGCTCCTTTGGATGGGGAGGGAACTGTCCAGCTCATGGCGGTTCTGTCACACCCACTCACACCACCAACCTCTCTCATTCACGTGACCTATCTGGCTTCTACGGACGTAAGACCTGGATGGTCGCTCTGGGCCCTTCTATCCCTCAAATTCTGACTCATACTACACAGACTCCTCATGAGAAGCTACTGTCTGGCAAGAATCTGATGGCTTTAGGAATGACCACCATGCCTGGATAAACTAGAGAGCGAACTCAGAGACTTTCATCTGCTCTTCACTGTTGTCTGAGATTTGGTTGGGAGGTGGGGGGGTTAAGAAATTTCCCCTTTCATTCCTAAACCAGAAAAACCTGGAAGTGAGAGGGGAGAAAGCTCAATTCATTCCAGACCCTGGACATTCTGGACCCGCCGTGGCCCTTCCATTCCTGAGCCACAGACCCTCGCCGCCTCTGGACGTGTGGACTGGTAGGTGTTGAGGAAAATCCCAGCTACCCCGACATCCACTCCTTTAACAGATGAGGAACTTCAGGCTGAAGGAGAGGAAGTCACTTGCTTAAGGACACACAGCACAGAACTCTGGTCTCCCTTAGGGAATGTCGCCTCCTGGGCCCTAAATCCACATGCTATATCCTACATCCCCCCATTTCCTCTACCCTCCTATGACGGCTGAGTCTGGACTCCAGCCCGGCTAAGGAGAACAGGACCTCACAGTGACCTGCCCCAGATGCCACTGACACCCACCTTTGTTCTCAGCTTCAATTTCTGATTTTTCACACGCGTGCGCTTCCCGTTATCGGTTATTTTAGGAACTGGGATAAAAAGCTTGTTGGCATAAGTAGGATCGATTCCCTTTGTGTAGGATCCCTGAGGGAAAAAATAAACAGAAAATGGTTATTACTCTTGGCCCTTACTCTCCAAGAGGAGGGGAGATACGCGTGATTGGCAAGATCTGGAAGGCGGGTAAACTCTGGCGAAGGAAGGCCCAGGCCTGGCCCGTTAGGCTGGTAGTGTGCGTGGACCAGCGTAAGGTGGATGGTGCATGCAAAACATCGGGAGGGACCCTAGCAGGACACGGCCAGAGCCCTCAGCTTCCCAGAGGACAGGGCGCCTCACGAGGCCAGCCTCTTCCTGTCTTCTGTTATCTATCTCTGCTGGGAAAAACTCAAGCTACCAGGGACCCAGGACATAGGGTGAGGCTTCAGGCTGGAAACAGAAGTAAAAATGCCAGAGATGGGCACTATTCCAGGAGAACTGCGTCTTGACCCAAGAATATACTTTGTGGTCTTTGAAACATCCGGGTACCATGGGAGGCTGAAGCAGGAACATACTCACAGGTCCTCTGATGGCCAAAGTCACAATATAGCTCTCTGGGGAAAACAATTCCCCACTCTGTGGGGTCTTAGAAAGACTCTGCCTCTCTCTTCCTGAGAGGTTTCCATATACGTTGTCCCTGCTAGACGCACTGGCCATGAGCTGATTAATAGGGAGCCAGACACTAAGGAAGTAACTACTGAAGCCTACAAAGCAGCAAATGTGGAGCAGGAGGCCAACTAAGGGTCTATGGAACAGACCGGAAAGGCCCACGGTCAGGCCAGCCTCAACGCGGAAATGAGACCTGTCTCCGGACCGATCCCGCCCACCCAGACAGGAAGTACCTGCAAGAAGGTAATATGGCTCTGAATGAAAGTATGCATCGACAGATCCATCTTGACCTGCTGTACCAGCATGGCCCAGTGCTGGCTCACGGAGGCACACCTGTTCAGGCTGTTTTTATCCACCATACCTGAAAAAAAAAAACAAAACATGGACCTGGGAACCTCCCAGCCAAGCCATGATGAGCAGCCCAGCATACTTAGAATATATTTGGAGAGGTGAACGGGCAGGTAACGGATGAAGTCCTGGTATTTGCTGACTCCAGACGACAGGTCTTTGACGACATCCAAGTCAACCAACAGATCAGAAGGGGTGTGTTCTGCGTTCGACAGGCCTGCTTTTCTGGAAAACAGCCTATTCATCTCGGAAATACACTGGATCGAACTCTTCCATTGTCCTTCTAGAGGAAAGCCAGAGAAAGGTGCTGCATGAGGCTGCACTCCAGGCCAAGAGAATGCCTCAGGAAACCCTCTCCCCAGAAATAGAGCTCATCAGAATCCACCCTTAGCCCACTGGATTTTTACCATTTCTTCTGCCAAACTGGAAATAATAACCTCCCCAACCAAATGCATGAGGACTTTTCAGCCTTCCCAGCTCAAGGAGGATACCTAGAGTACAAAGCCTGCCCGGCTCAGGTGAAATGGCCTCGTGCCTGGAATTTTCTTAGAACACCCCAAGGAAAAAAAAATTTAAAACAATTTTGTAAAGGGGCAAACAAACAACATGAAGGGGTCGAGGGTTGATAATTCTTGAAGTTGAGTGAAGGTTATGTGCGTGGTGATGACACTGTCTTATCTATTCATGAAATCTAGAAGTTTCCAGATGCGAAGTGCTTGAGAATCGATGCTTTGTGTTTCTTGTAATTAGGTCACGTAGAGATCTCGCCTCACAAACCAACTCAGGAGAGCTCTGAGGTTAGGCCCCAGTTCCCTACTGCTTTGGTTTCCTCCTCAAGACTGAATCCAAGGCTGCAAAAGATAGGCGCCAGTGGGCTGACCTCTAGAGGTGCCCACCAAGCCAAAAGGTAAGGAGCCAGACGAGGGATGGCGGCCCTGGGGCAGAGGGAGACCCCAAAGGAAACCCTTTGATAGTTCCCTTTCTGAATTCTATTTTCAGGTGTCTCTCAGAGGCACCAAGGTGGAGAAGTGAAAACACGGACTTTAAGGTTATAATGACTCCCTTCAATTATTGCTTCTCCTCTCCCGGATGTGGGATGCGATGACGTAATAAGGGTCAGTGATCCCAACACACCGTTGCCAAATGAATGTTCGTTTCCAGAACCTACCACCCCCGGATACTACTGCCGTGTCCACCACTCCAACCCCATCAGGATTTCCCGGTCTCCTGTCTATTAGCTTTCTTGCTACAAGCTCACTTACCAGCATTAGATGCTTTGTCCCCCATGTTTTCAAGAGAATTTTCTTTCCCGGAAGCTCTGGACAAAGGGAAGGAAACGCTTTTGGTGCTGGCTGCCCAGAAGACATCTGAGGTCTCAGACGGCCCACTGTAGTCTTTCTCGGGAAAGAAAAAACATCACTAGTGTGTTGGTTGGGGCCTGAAAAGCCAACGGTCAAGACAAGGTTGCTCTTTAAGCGGGGCTGTGGAGGAAAGGAGGTGAGACCATCGGTTTTATTTCTACTTGCTTTTCTTCAACCTACACAAAATGGATCAGGCCAGTTATGTCTGGTTTTTCAGTGGGTGGGTGGGGGGGCGGGGGCGGCATCTGAGTTTCTATACAAAAATTGCAGAAAGGGGCATCTGGGTGGCTCAGCCAGTTAAGGGTCTACCTTTGGCTCAGGTCATGATCTCAGGGTCCTGGGATCGAGTCCTGCATTGGGCTCCTTGCTCGGCAGGGAGCCTGCTTTTTCCTCTGCCTGCCGCCCCCCCCCCACTGTGCTCTCTCTCTCTGACAAATAAATAAAATCCATAAATAAATAAATAAATAAATAAATAAATAAANATAAATAAATAAAATAAAAAGCGTCCCCAGTAATTCTGATGCAAGCTAAAGTTTGAGAACTCCTCTTCAAGGTTGGATTTTATGCACAAGCAAGGAATATGGTGCAATGAATGGGAAAAGGCCCTAAACTTGGACCTCTTGGCCCAGTGTCTGTGCAGTGCAAACTGAAGGGCAAGACAATTCAGAAGCCTCCCCCTTACATCCCTCCCTAACCCAGTCTAATCCCTCACCCAGGACTGCAGGAACCACACCAGCAATAACTAGTAGAGGCACAGACCAGCCACATCTGGGCCTACATCCATTTTAAATGCCTGACCGTGGGGCGCCTGGGTGGCTCAGTGGGTTTAGCATCTGCCTTCAGCAGCTCAGGTCACGATCCCAGGACCCTGGGATCAAATCCCAGCATGGCATGGGGCTCCCTCCTCAGCGGGGAGCCTACTTCTCCCTCTCCCACTCCCCCTGCTTGTTTGTGCTCTCTCTCTCCAGTAAATAAATAAAATCTTAAAGAAAGAGCTTTAAAAAAAAAAAGAAAAGAAATCATTAAATGCCTAACAGTTACAAGTTCTGCACTTCCTTCTGTGTGTCCATTTTATACTTTTCTAGAAGGAAGTCACAGTCACCAATCTCTCCTTCGGTAAACAGGGCGGCAGGTGAGGACAAGGACCTCTAGCCTGCATTCTGGAAGATCCCCGTCTCCCTGAACTTGTCCACACCCCTGGCTCCTTGACATGCCCCCCAGGCCTGGCTTCCTGGCCCACCTGCGGCTTCGTTTACCTGCGACGTTGTTCCACTGTCTCAGAAACAGGACTCTGATGATGTGGGCAGCCGTCAGCAGTAGCTTGGGGTCACACATCTGCAGGAGCAAGAGCGTGTAATTTGCCTTGGTCCGGTGGCTGCTTCTCCCAAACCAGTACATAATCTCCCGCATCTTCTGCTCCACAGTTTTATCCAACATCTGGTTCAAGGACGACCTGACGATTTTCCCCTCCTTCCTGCTGAGGTTGATTCGGGACCGGCTGTAGATGAAATCCTTCCCCTGCGTGGTCCGAAGGATATTCTGAAAATAGTGCAGCAAACAGAGGCTATCCAGCTGCTCCAGTATGCTCACGAGGAACCTTCTCTGGGGCACCTCTCCGATCCTCCGGAACCATTCTTTGGTCGAGAAGATCTTCCAAGCCAAGACACACGTTTCGCACTTTTGACACACGGGGACAGAACTGTCTCCCTTCTCACAATGAAAATAGGGGGCATTCCTGAGCCTTGGGTCCAGGTTTTCCATGATCCTGAGATGACCAGTTCATTTTATCCTTGCCTGTTGTCAACCCCGCCAAACATCAGAGGTACAGGAAAAGCAGATAGATATCCCAGTTGAGCCTTTGCTATTATAAACATTTCCCAGAGGAAAGGTAAACCCCCGCGCTGGGTGGACAGCTGATCTCTCCCAGAAACTGCCGGTAGAAGTCTGGCTTTTTGTACTGACCTCCTAGGAAACATAGCTTTTACCGTAAATCTCCTAAACCGGGTACTGCTTAGCAGGTGGAGGCAGTTGCTGTATATTCTGAAAGAGCCGGTCATCCCATTTCTAGAGGAAGAAGAAGAGTGTTCGTCACTTTGAAGTCATAAGTGGAACCCTCTTAAAGGAAAAGATATATGTATCGTGGAGCCTGGTGTTGAGCTTCGATTGTCATTAATGACTTGTAAATATTCATGATGTACTTCTTGAGTTTATAGCTGCTCAGCTATAAGGTGACTAGCCCAATGATCCTGAATAAGTCTATATTCATTTCCTAAACTCATCGTGGAACTGAACACACAAATGTTGAATATGAATGTAAGTTGTTTCACTGCTTCAGAATGCTAACCAGAAACCTCTTCAGGGAAGCCCTTCCTCGGGGAAAAATTTCACTCAGTCTCAATCACACGCGTGAGCATGTGTGTCTTGGGAGGCAGCACAAGGACTGGATTCAAGGGGCGGGGGAGGTAGCCCCCTGGGGTGCATTAAATTGAACACAACCCAAGGAAGTGTTTGAAAGCAAAGAACTTTTGATTACTTGATACAAGTAAGGAAGCATCGTCTGTCTTGGAGTTATGACAGGAAGCTTTTATTCAGTGTGTTAGGGGCAGGGGCAAGGAGCTTGCATATACATTAAGGAATTTGTACATACTCTATTACTTGGGCATTTCGGTTCAATTGCTCAGGGCTAGGCCGTCCACATGCTAGTGTATACATTAGGTCCAAAAAAAATGGTAAATTCCACCTCTAGGTGGCGATCTTAGTATTATAAAGAGCTAAAGGAAGTTCAGGACAAGGTTAGGGGGCGGGAACTGGTGCAGATCCTCCGCTCTAAGCCAGCTCAAACTGGCTCCAGTAGGAACTATCTGGTGAAATATCTAGCTAGGGGCTATCAGGTGATACACCCACCCTGGCACCTCTCGAAACAGCACATTCCTTCCCCGCTCTCCTCCATTCCCTATCTTCCTTCTACTGCTAGCTTTCAGCCCTCTGATTGGAGTCCCTCCCTGTTGCATCCCAGCCGAGTGGAGAAGAGTGAGGAGTCCGGGGTAGGACTCCTGGGTTTGGACCCCAGCCCAGCTGCTTACAAGCTCTGTGTACACAAGCACATTACTTAATCCCCTATGCGTCAGTCTGCTCCTCTGTAAAACAAAGACAACAATAGTTTCAACCTCAGAGTTGGGTTTTTTTGAGGATTAAATAAGATACTATATGCAAAGCACTTAAAAGATCTCCCGTTACATATTCAGCCCCGCATAAAGTGCTAACTATTGTCCTATTGCCGTTGTCATCATGGGTGTCATTGGGATCATTGTTCTGGGCAGTCAAGTAATCAATGCCTGCTCTAAACTCTACACAATCTCCAATCTCTATATGCACACATGGAGATGCATGTGAAAAATAACCCTATGCATGCATAGTCTTTTAAGAGAATAATGACAAAGGAACACCAGGGTGTCAACTCTTGATCTCAGTCGGTCAAGCATCTAACTCTTGATCTCAGCTCAGGTCTTGATCTCAGCTCAGGTCTTGATCTCAGGGTTGTGAGTTCAAGCCCCATGCTGGGCTTCACTCTGCAAGGACCCTACTTAAAAAAAAAAAAAATGACATGAAACGTCGTGTACCTATTTGGTGAGGTCTTTACCATTTACCGTGGCTTATGATCCATTCAGGAGTGATGACTTGGGTCATTAGAGCCAACCCTCTGAATGCACTTGGTCCCTCAGCTCCCAAACAGAAGGCTTCTGCTGTCATTTATGACCCAGAAAGAGATCAGGGGCTCAGTGGGCTTTTCAAACATTTTGAACAACAAAATCATATTCTTCTATAAAAGCTCAATGTGGAACATAAACAAAAGTGACGTTATATTAACATAAATCTATGTTATAAGTTCAAAGTTCACTTGTTAGCAAGGCAATTAGGGAGAACAATGTGGTTATTTTACACAAAGAAAACTTGGGAACCTGAAGTTAAAGATGACAGACACACGGGGTGCCTAGGTGAGTCAGTCGGTTAAGTGTCTGACTCTTGGTTTTGACTCAGATCATGATCTCAGGGTTGTGGGATCAAGCTCTGTTGCTGGAGCCTGCTTAAGATTCTCTCTCTCTCCCTCTCCCTCTGCCCCTCCCCGCTCTCTCTCTCTCAAAAAAAAAAAAATTACAGCTTCCCTCTAGGATTAGATCAGATGTGTGAGACCGGTTGTCACTGCTCTTGCTGTTGTTATTATGATTTCCCTAGATTAAGCCAAAATGTTTGGAGTAACTGAGCATTTCTGGTGCCCACATCTGGAGACCAGGCACAGTTAGAGCAAGGAACTGGGTATCACTGCCAGGCTTGGTGGCAAAGGCAGTCACACAAGGGTCGGGGTTAGGGACAGGAATCAGGCTGGGAGGGAGATCAGTTCTAACAGCTCAGCCTCTTCTGCCTGAATTAGTATCTGGAGAAAAGGTAAAGTGGATTAGCATCTAAACTCCTGGGGAGGCCAAGCAGAGGAGGGTGGCCAGGAGGAAAGAGTGCCCCTACGCAGAGCGCCTCAGTCTATAAGCAGGGGACACACTGCTCCCCAGAACTGCTACAAACTGAAAGTAGCTTGTGTTTTTTGTTTTGCTTTATTTTATTTGTTTTTTTTTTAAGATTTTATTTATTTATTTCACAGAGGGAGAGAGATCACAAGGAGGCAGAGAGGCAGGCAGAGAGAGAGAGGGGGAAGCAGGCTCCCCNGGAGGCCAAGCAGAGGAGGGTGGCCAGGAGGAAAGAGTGCCCCTACGCAGAGCGCCTCAGTCTATAAGCAGGGGACACACTGCTCCCCAGAACTGCTACAAACTGAAAGTAGCTTGTGTTTTTTGTTTTGCTTTATTTTATTTGTTTTAGAGAGGGAGATAAAGAGTGGGATGGGTGGGTAGGAAGAGGCAGAAGGTAAGAGCGAGAGAAAATATTAACAGGCTCCACACCCAGAGGGGAGCCCAATGTGGGGCTCAATCTCACAACCCCGAGGTCATGAGCTGAGCTGAAATCTAGAGTCAGATGCTTAACTAAACTGAGCCACAGAGGCACNGAGAGCGAGAGAAAATATTAAGCAGGCTCCACACCCAGAGGGGAGCCCAATGTGGGGCTCAATCTCACAACCCCAAGGTCATGAGCTGAGCTGAAATCTAGAGTCAGATGCTTAACTAAACTGAGCCACAGAGGCACCCCTAAAATGGCTTGTTTTTGAAGGTCCAAATTCATCAGTGAAGCTGATGTACATCAAAGCGGTTTTATCCACCCAACTCAGTCTTGATTCCATGCAGAGGGCCAGCTGTGGCCCCCTGGAGCACAAACCTGGGAGTCAGAGAGACTGGCCAGAACCCCACTGCCGCTCCTTACTAGCTGTGTGACCTTGAACTAGGTACTCGTGCCTCCCTGGGCTCCCATTTTCTTATCTGGAGAAGATACATAATCCCCACCCTGCAGGGTGTTGTCCTATGAGGACTGTATTAATCAAAGTAGGTGAGCATGGAATTTATTTCTGCTGTCTCTGCATTCCACTCACGACCACTACACACGCGCGCACGCAGCTTCTTACCTGTAAGATGACCCGATGGGATAAGCCAATGATGGGGAACTGGTGCCTCTGGTACCCAAAGAGGCAGCCAGGCAAATAGGTATCACCAGGGTTGAGAGCCGGGAAAGGAAAACATTTTTCAAAGGAATCCGCCTTTGGGGCTCAGAAGTCCTCCTGAAGATTTCTCAAATATCCAGGCTACCGGCAGCCTGGAGGCTTCATGCCAATCCACTCTTTGTCCTTTCTACCCTGTATTCTTCATGATTCCGATTAAACCATCCTCCTACACGGCTCCAATCTCTACTTCCTTTTCCCACCCTCTGGTGCAGTTTGGAGAGCCCCAGAGGGTACGGCCGCTTCACCCCACCCAGCTCTGCTGCGGTAGCTAAGATTGCACCCACACCCACCGGCCGGGCTTAGGCCGCAGGAAGTCGGGAGAGGGCTGCGGGGCCTGGAGAAGGGGGTGTGGGGTGAAACCAGGCTGTACTATGGCCCGTGACATGCCCCTCGATAAGTCCCTTGCTGCTCCCAGCCTGCTCCCCTCCTGTGAAATGGAGCTCATACCTCTGCTGAGCTCACAGGTGAGTGTCAGGGTCAAATGACGGGATGCATTTGAACACGGCATGTTATCACGTGTGAAGAACTATCCAAGCACTGTTATCAGGGAAAGTGGGGGACACTCCCATTGTGTCATGCCCTCCCCACCGTGAGGTGTTACAAAGTCAATTGAGCCAAGTTTCTGCTTCCAAGAAGCCCAAGAATTTCCACGCTGCCGAACTGCCCTTTGACTTTGAAAGAAGCAGGCAGAAAACTAGGGCATTGGTTTTATGATCCACGAAGCGGAGGACCAAGATAAGCACAGGAAAGTTCGAAATCTAGCTGTTGGTAGTTGAAGAGCAGAACAGGTTAAGGAGAGAGATAAACCAGTGGTTATTGAACTTCACATGGGCTTCAGAATCCCGAGACCCAGGGGCGCCTGGGTGGCTCAGTGGGTTAAAGCCTCTGCCTTCAGCTCAGGTCATGATTTCAGGGTCCTGGGATCAAGGCCCGCATTGGGCTCCCTGCTCAGTGCGGAGCCTACTTCCTCCTCTCTCTCTGCCTGCCTCTCTGCCTACTTGTGATCTCTCTCTCTCTGTCAAATAAAAAAAAAAGGGAATCCTGGGACCTTAATAAACCAGACTGCTAAGCCCGGTCCCCAGAGCTGGATGCCCAAGAATTGACATTTCTAAGAAATTTCTGGATGGTGTGGATCCTTCTGGTGGGGAAACCACACTTTGAGAGGCACTGCTGTAAGCTATGCTTGTGTCCCAAAGTCTGTGAATGGAACTTCATTTTAAAAATGAGCACAGGGGCAAATAAAAAAAAAAGGGAATCCTGGGACCTTAATAAACCAGACTGCTAAGCCCGGTCCCCAGAGCTGGATGCCCAAGAATTGACATTTCTAAGAAATTTCTGGATGGTGTGGATCCTTCTGGTGGGGAAACCACACTTTGAGAGGCACTGCTGTAAGCTATGCTTGTGTCCCAAAGTCTGTGAATGGAACTTCATTTTAAAAATGAGCACAGGGGCGCCTGGCTGGCTCGGTAGGTGGAGCCTGGGACTCGGTCTCAGGGTTGTACAATCCGGCCCCACCGCGGGTGTAGAAATTCCATTAAAAAATAATTTTTTTTTAAAAAAGGTAAAAATAAACACACATCCTTCATTCTTCCAGAAGTGATTACTGGGGGCGCCTGGTAGTCTCCGTCGGTTAAGCCGCTTTCTTCAGCTCAGGTCTTGATCCTGGGGTTCTGCATCGGGCTCCTTGTTCTGCAGGAAGCCTGTTTCTCCCTCTCCCTCCGCCTGCCACTCCCTCCGCTTGTTCTCCCTCTGTGTCAAATAAATAAATAAAATCTTTAAAAAAAATAATAAAGGAAGTGATTACTGTGTGTCCTTGACAAGTTACATGACCTCTCTGAGCCACCAGTGTTTTCCCTTCATTCTCTAACACAGGGAAAATAATGTCTATCTCACAGGGCTGCAGAGATGAAATCAGACGTCATATTGAAAAGGAGTACTCAAAATGTTAAAGCCCTTTCTACTTCTCATTAATCTTCAAAGAATCTAAGCTTTTTAGAGGATACCTCAGCAGAACTTCGGCAAAGGAGTATGGTAGCCAGAGGTGGATTTGAAGAGAGAGAGGATCCAGAATCTCTAATATGTCTGACCAAGCGCTGTTATACATACTTGTTTGTGCATAAGGAGTCACCAGAGACAGTGAGGGCTTCTGCGGGGCAAACATCCAGTTTATTTTTAGATAGGCCCTAAAAATTATGCTAAGTAGCTTTAAATCTTTAAAATCTTAAAAATTCTTTAATATTTTTTTTAAATCTTCAAAAATTTTTTAAAAAGATCTTTAAAATCTTTTTTTAAAGATTTGATTTATAAGTAATCTCTACACCCAGCATGGGGCTTGAACTCATGACCCAGAGTTCAAGAGTCCCATGCTCCCCTGACTGAGCCCACCAGGCACCCCAGGTTTATAGTTCGTTAATGGGCTCCAGCTCTAGGTTTCTCATTGATGAACACATTAGGTGTTGGTCAAGGGTACAAAAGTGATCGCTGATGTTTTGTGAATAGAGAGGGGCCAGGTGGGGAGCCTGGGTGGCTCAGTCAGTTAAGCATCCCCCTTCAACTCAGGTCATGATCCTACGGTCTTGGGATCCAGCCCCACATCGATGGGTTCTCTGCTCAGCAGGGAACCTGCTTCTCCCTCTCCCTGTGCCGCTCCCCCTGCTTGTGCTTTCTCCCTTTCTCTGACATATAAATAAATACAATCTTTAAAAAAAAAAATCAAGCTTGAAACTGACTGAATAAAAGATGGGGCCAGGATGCAGAGAGGAGGGCCTGGGAGGTGTGGCTGCAACAGAAGAAAGGATGACACGGGTTTTTATGGAAACTTCTGGAAGCATGTTATAACTTGAAAAGGCTGAGAACACTGAAATGCTATAGCTCAAAGCACCTCAGATAGAATAAGGGGTCATTGCAGTTTGACTGTAGTAGCTTAGTAGGATCTTTTGAAAATTGTTTTTTTATATGAGACATAAATGCATATACTTTTTTCCCCCAAGTAGTCAGGGTCACTATGTTAATTAATTTCGGGGGAAAGTCATTAATTTGAGGGAAAGGATT
This sequence comes from Ailurus styani, assembly GCA_002007465.1. Classification (NCBI taxonomy): domain Eukaryota; kingdom Metazoa; phylum Chordata; class Mammalia; order Carnivora; family Ailuridae; genus Ailurus; species Ailurus styani. The sequence continues at coordinate 1,613,438 of LNAC01000101.1, forward strand.
TTAACCTCGAATGCCTGATCACGGCTATGCTGACCCTCGGTCTCTGTTAGATGACCAGTTCACCCTCTTCTTTTCCAGTACCTGGTCACCTCCCTTCAGGGAGACTGGATTTTCTCAACAAGACTAGAGAACAAACCGGAAATGATGATAAAGACTAAGCATGTCCCAGCAAGCCTGGATGATGACCAGTCACTCTACCTGAGTCATAAACAGTGTGCACCCTGTGCGTGCGTCTCAGGGGCACACGATATAATGACCCTTCCTGCGAGGCCTCCTGCTCTCCTACCACCGTGTCTCACTGTGGGTGCAGAGGGGGTAGAGTCGAGCTCAAATCCGAGGGAGCTAGGAGAAGCAGGAAATGTGCACGCTACCATTTCTTCCGTATCTGACTTTGGCTAATGGGGCTGGAGTGGTAAGCCCCAAAATGGGGCAGCTGGTTGTAGAGACGGGGAGCAATCAGATAGACGGTCAGTCAATGACATAATAGAAAATTCAAGATGCCTCGAGAAGACGTTAAACTAGAGGCAGTACCGCAGACATGAAATTGAGGGATGTATTCCACATTGCTTTGTCTGTTACTGTCCTGAATAGTAGATTCCTTTATGGGTTTCTTTTTAAGATTTTATTTTTAAGTAATCTCTGCACCCAACGTGAGGCTTCAACTCACAACCCCGAGATCAAAAGTCACATTCTCTACCAGCCAAGTGCTCCGTGAATAGTAGATGCTTATTTAGCTCTTCAGATTCTATCACTTCTCACTTAAATTTAAATCAATTCCTTAGGGCACCTGGGTGGCTGTCCGTGAAGCATCCAACTCTTGATTTAGGCTCAGGTCATAATCTCAGGGTCATGAGATTGAGCCCCACAGGTGGGCTCCATACTGACCATGGAGCTTACTGAAGATGCTCTCTCTCTCTTGCCCTCTGCCCCTCCCAATCCCTGCTCTCTGTCTATAAATAAATAAATAAATAAATAAATAAATAATACACACACACACACACACACACACACATAAATATAAATCAACTTGTGATCAAAATATACATCTAGGGCACCTGGGTGGCTCAGTGGGTTAAAGCCTCTGCTTTTGGCTCAGGTCATGATCTCAGGGTCCTGAGATCGAGGCCCTCATCGGGCTCCCTGCTCGGCGGGGAGCCTGCTTTCTCCTCTCTCTGCCTGCCTCTCAGCCTACTTGTGATCTTTCTCTCTCTCTCTCTCTCTGTCAAATAAATAAATAAAATATTAAAAAATTTATATACATCTAGTTATGTTCTGAGTCACTGTTATCTTAGTGCCTAGCACAGTGGCTTGTAGGTTATANAAATAAATAAATAAAATATAAAAAAATTTATATGCATCTAGTTATGTTCTGAGTCACTGTTATCTTAGTGCCTAGCACAGTGGCTTGTAGGTTATAAATGCCACATTTATTGGATCCATTTAATTTCAGGACAGTCATTCCAAAAACATGCTGACCCAGGTTAGAGAAATAAGGGCTCCGCGATTGGGCCAAAATTCATATCTCCTCATTCCATCATAACGCTTGGGAGGACGTGGGAATTTACGCAGGTTCCCTAACATTCCTGGAAAAGAATGCCATACGCACTTGAACTTCAACAAGTTGAGACACGAATGAATTACATAGTGGCTAAAATTACATTCTGACTCCACCATCACAAATGGTCAGATAACAGAGCAAAACAATCACGCACCAGAAGCAGCTCCGGATGAGTTCAGGTTTTTTTTCCAAATGCGTGTACACAATGCAAGAGGAAATAAATGTAGGCAAATACAGAAGGGTGGTGCGCACACATACACAGCTTGGGGGGGGAAATGACAGAATATAAAATAGGTTTTCGTTCTCTTGTTTTATTTATTTTTTTTAATTTGTTCCTTTTAGACAATTCCAGTTTGGGGACCAAGAATAAGAAAAAAGATACACCCGTCAGTGGAAGCAATGACAGAAAGTAGATGTTTCTAACTCCCAATTTTGCTCTGATCTTTTATATCAAGAAGGGAGGGGTTGACAGTGAATGAACAAAAGGAGCTTCCGGGGAAATGAAGTTCAAGTCAGTTAAGGAGATGCCCAGGGGGTCCCTTTGTAAGACCTCAGGCATTCTGACCCAAACGAACTACACCTCACGACACTAAAACTGCTTCCCAATGTGACCAACAGCCAGGCAGTCATCTTCGAAAAATTAGGAAACGTGGAAGATAGAGACACACAGAACTGTCTCAATTTTTAAAAAGAAAAATAAGGTAGGTTCTGGAAACAACCGACTCATCAACTCGATGTTAACTCACAGCAGAGGAATCCGAAAATCAAGCAGTTGGTGAGTATTTAGAAAATAAAGCAGCCAGCACCAATAACGCACAGCGGATCCGTAAAAACAAGGCAGGCCAAGCTGTTCTCCTTTCCTCTTCCGAGAGCGTTGTGAGACAGGTGGAACGAGGAAAGGCAGACATGTCTTGATTTCTCCCTTTGGGCAAGTCCTTCCTGGTGTCTGGTGGGTGAAAGGCTAAAAGGGGGCAATCTCAGTGTACAGTTTTACCAAAGTGTAACTTTTTGAATAACTAAACCCAAAAGGCATGGACTGGGGGCTGCCAGATTCCATATTTGGCCCTCCCCTAACCAATATGTATCAATAAGATTAACACTTCAGAAGGAAAGTTTACCAACTCTGTGGGTGGCACCAGGCTAGGAAGGAGCACTCATCTATTGGCTGCGGAATCAAGAATCAAAACTATCTCAGTGAGCAGCAGTGATGCAATGAAATTTTAAATTTAAGTAAAAAAGAAAAAATGAACTCGGTAAGATTCAAATTTCAAAAAATCCGATAAAAAAATTCAAATCCTGGGCGCCTGGGTGGCTCAGTGGGTTAAAGCCGCTGCCTTCGGCTCAGGTCATGATCCCAGGGTCCTGGGATCGAGGCCCGCGTCGGGCTCTCTGCTCGGCAGGGAGCCTGCTTCCTCCTCTCTCCTCTCTCTCTGCCTGCCTCTCTGCCTACTTGTAGTCTCTCTCTCTGTGTCAAATGAATAAATAAAAATTAAAAAAAGAAAATTCAAATCCTACACTACGTAAATCCTTGGACACGAAAAGAGGACAGGGTCTCTGGAAACAAGACAAACGCCACAAAGAAATGCACTCTTGAGAAAGGACCATCAGGCTGTCAAAGAGGAAGAGGCTACCCTGACGCGGTTCATAGGAAAAGACCCAGAAGTTATGAAGGAAAGGGGGAAATGTGGTGTGAAAACAAGACGACTTTCCAGGATGTGCGGGAGAAGTGCCTCCAAATATCTGGAGGGCTGTCCTCTGAATGAGAGATCCGACAAGCCCACATCTCGGGGTGAGCCCGTCCCCAGAGGTCATGAGGACTAAGACTCGGACTCCGGAAAGGCATTTCTTATCATCTTCACTGTCCAAAACTTCGAGGAGCTGCTGGGGGAGGTAGTGAGGTCTCAGCTGCACGGCCCACCCAGACGGAGGGGGTGCAGAGACACGGAGGGTTTAAGAGACTCGATGTCCATCATGTAGTTATTCCCTTACACGTAACACCCACGATGGAAGGAGGACGGCAGCTTCGTGCAGCGGTTAAAGTCTCCGAATCGCCCTGCCCAGTTTCGAATCCCAGCTCCGCCACTCGCTCAGCGTGTGAGCGCAATGACTTGGAGCAAGTTCACTGACCCCCCCGCTGGGACCACGGGATCCGCATCTGCAAACTGAATATGACAGGAGTCTCGACCCCCAGGGGGCTGCCGTGAAGGTGGAATCAATGGCCACGCGGCATCCAGAACAGCGCCTGGGGCATAGTTAATACAAAGTAGAGTCTGCAATTGATTCTAATTACCGGGCAATCTTTTGGATCGCTCTGAAGATTCCTGGTCACTGAGCCTGGGCACGGTGTGACATTCCCCTGAGCAGAGAGGGTGTCACTGAAGATGAGAAACGGGATGTAGGTGCGTGGAGAGCGGAGAACACGGAGAACAGCACAGCAAAGAGCAAAAGGGGAAAGCCAGACACCTCTCTCCTCGTGCAGGAACCCGCGTGATTCCCAAAGCCCCTGGCGGACATTGCCGTCCCCAAGTCCCCCTTTGGATGCAGGCCGCTGGCCCGTCTTCGTGGTCGGCAAGAGCCTGGGGTCTAAAGCTCCTCCCCCAGATCCATGATCCGGATGGCATTTTCCTTCTTGGAAAGCCAGAAGGCAGGGTAGACCGGCTCTGAAAACTTGCACTCAAACTTGTGAATCAGAGTCATGGCATCCGGCTCGACCCCATAGAAGGAGAGGACCCCCCCGGGAAAGTCCACATAGATCCCCAGCCTCCGGAAAGGGCTGGCTTTGAGCGGGGTTTCCGTGTCGCTGTGCCAGGCTGTGAACTCCTTCCCGTTCCAGTGGAGGCTCCAAGAGAAGTTGTTTCCGGAAATACAACCGTTCCGCTCCTCCCCTTTCCGGTCGATGCCTTTGCAGGTCAGGCCCACGTAGGTGCCCGCCCCGGAGATCTCGACCTCGAAATAGTACCTGCGCAGGTACAGGCTCTGCGGGGACAGCACCTGCCGCCAGTGCGCGAACCTGCTGGGGAGGTCGGGGTAGGGGTGCTCCCAGGGCGTGGTGTCGGTGACCTTGCGATTGTCCTCCTGCAGCCGCAGATACCTGTGAGCCGTGTCCGGGTCAAAAGAGATGTCACACGCATCTGAGGGGACATGGAGGAAGGGCAGGGAGGCAGGTCAGGAAGGGACGGTTGCTCCGGACAGGACACTCTGGACCCAGCCCGCCCCCCAGGTGGGAGGAAACGTCTCCCTCCTCTGCTCAGTTTATCCCAGGCCGCTGCTCCCCCCAGAAAAAGAGGTGGACAAAAACCACGGAGCAGAGAATGCAAGTCACTCCACTTCCTTCCTTTCTGAAGTTCAAATGGCTTGGCATTGACCGCGGGACTTGCAGAACTGAATCAAGAAATAAAACCCACTGATTCAGTCGTTCATTCATTCGACAAATCTGTATTGAAAGCCGGGCACTACTCTTCCCAATGTTGGCAAGGGTTTGTGGAAATAGGCACTCACATACCCACACCTGATTCTTTCATTTTTTTTTTAATTCGACCAATATTTAATATGGTAGACTCTCAGCCATTCCCTCAAACACATTCCCTTCTCAACCCCAGAGGATAAAAAAATAATGGCACCTCCATGTACCCAGTCACGCTAAAGTTGTTCGAGTCACACTAAAGTGATTTTGGAAATTTCTTTTTTTTTAAAAAGATTTTATTTATTTATTTGACACAGAGAGAGAGATTACAAGTAGGCAGAGAGGCCGGCAGAGAGAGAGGGGGAAGCAGGCTCCCCGCTGAGCAGAGAGCCCGATGCGGGCCTCGATCCCAGGACCCTGGGATCATGACCTGAGCCAAAGGCAGAGGCTTTAATCCACTGAGCCACCCAGGAGCCCTATTTTAGAAATTTCTTTGCCCAGGGCCTCACCACCCGCTTCCCCCTACCCCCAACACACAGAAAGTCTCAAGCCTGGTAGATCCCACTTCTGTCCAAACCACTGCTTCACCCCCAATCTAGTCTAGATTCATGCAACAGGCTCCTTACTGGCCATGCTGCTCTGTCTTGACCCCCTTCCATCCCTTGTCCACCACAGAGCCATGGAGCATGTCTCAGGGTGTAGATTAAGGTAAATCATGTCACCCCAGCTTCAAGACCTTGGATAGTGTCTCTTGCCCACAGAATAAAGCAGTGACCCCTCACTCCGGCCTGCACAGCCAGGCATGACTGACCCTTGCCCATGTCTCCAGCTTTGTCTCCTGCCCTCTGACCCTTGATGGCCATGGTCCAGCCATCCTGGCCTCAGAAAAATGCAACAATGAGCCCACTTCAGGGCTTTAGCACAGACCATTCTCTCTGTGACATCATCATCATCGCCCTAACCTGAGCCTGGGGGATTCCTACTAATCCTTTCAAATTGTAGCTAAGGAAAAAAAAAGAGTAAAACTGCCATATGATCCAACAGTCCCACTTCTGGATATATACCCAAAGGAAATAAAATGAAATGAAATTTTTAAAAAAATTGTAGCTAAGGGCTCGAGCCCTCAAGGAGGCCCTCTGTGACTTGCCACCACTTTCTCTCAGAGCTCCCTGGCTTCTTAAGTGTCATGGTACTCCACACAATCTGTATGATCTATTTATTTATGGGTCTGTTTCATGCCTGTCTTCCTTCTAACCTATAAACTCCACATCTCACATGGGACTCGATCCTGGACTAGTAGCTCAAAAAAGACGTTCAGTATATATTTCCCAAATGAATTAGCATATTCAAGTCTATTTAAAATCCATTAATATAAAAAATTATTTTAGATTAACCCAGAGTTTTCCAAACTTCTCTGTGTCTAGGTAAGGGAAATTCTTCTTTATTGTTGTTGGGTTTTTGGTTTTGTTTTTTTAAGGGAAATTCTTAGTAGTCAACGAGACCACTTTAGAAGGAAAAAAAAAAGGACACAACAATCTAAGAAGTTAAAAGGAAAAATCAAGGGCTCCTGGGTGGCTCAGTCAGTTGACTGTCCGACTCTTGATTTCGGCTCAGGTCATGGTCTCAGGCTCGTGAGACTGAGCCCCATGTCGGGCTCTGCATGGAATCTGCTTGAGATTCTCTCTCTCTCCGTTTCCATCTGCCCCTCCCCCAGCTCTCTCTCTCAAAATCAATAAATAAAATCTTAAAAAAAAGAAAGAAAGAAAGAGGAGTATGAACCAAGTACCATAAAAAGGCATATAGGTGCTCACTTTGGCAGCATCTATACTAAAATGGGCATGAAACAGAAATTAGCAGGGTCCATGGGCACAGGTGACATGCAAATTCGCAAAGCATTCCACATTTTTGAAGGCAGGCAAAGGTACAAAGTTCCCGCTATAAGAGAAGTCCAGGGGATGTCACGGACACGGTGACCATTGTTAACAAGACTGTATTGCAGATTTGAAAGTTGCCAAGAAAGTAGACCTCAAAACTTCTCAAAATAAGAAAAAAGAATTGTGTAACTATGTGAGGTGATGAATGCTAACCAAACTTATCCTGGCGATCATTTCACAATATATGTATATGTCAAATCATTATATTGTACCCCTAAAACTAATATAAAGTTATATATCAATATATCTCAAAAAATGTGGGTTTTTTTGTTTTTATTCATTTAAAAGAGAGAGAGACAGAGAGAGCACAAGCAGGGGGAGAGAGAGAAGCAGGCTCCCTGCTGAGCTGGGAGCCTGATGTGGGGCTCCATCCCAGGACCCTGAGATCATGACCTGAACTTCGTGAAGGCAGGTGCTTAATCATCTGAGCCACCCAGGCACCTGAAAAAAGGTGTGTATATATATATATTTTTAAGATTTTATTTATTTGACAGAGAGAGAGAGAGCAAGAGAGGGAACACAAGCAGGGGGAGTAGGAGAGAGAGAAGCAGACTTTCCCACAGAGCAGGGAGCCCGACTCGGGGTTTGATCGGTCATGACCTGAACTGAAGGCAGATGCTTCACGATGAGCCACCCAGGCACCTTGAAAAAAGGTATATTTTTAAAACGGTCTGCAGCTCTGTGTTCCTAAATGTTCCCAACAGCATCAGCAGCAGACTTTTACCAACCAACTCCTTTGGCGATCCTTAACCTCCAGATATTGAACAATCATATTCTTCTCATCTAAGGGGAACCAGGACTTCTTGGCGAGGAGGTGACTCTATGTCTTGGGACAAGAAAATCAGAGTGGGTCTGGCATATTCTCTTAGTGCCAGAAAGCAATGAATTTCAGAATTTCAAGGGCAGAATGTCAATGTCTAAAGGAGAAAGAGTGGCTCCCACTGGTCAAGTTGGCAGTTCGAGCCACACGACTTTGACAGGTCAAACAATCTGACTCGAGAAAAGGCTGGAAGTTCGTAACAATACACAAAGACACAAAGTTACTACCAGGTATGAAAAAAGGCCCCTGTAATGCCAAAGAAGATAGGTTATAATAGGATATATTTCATCCTTATCTTAATGTCAGGAATAAAGGGGGTTTGGTTTCTTGTATTAATTAGATCTGTTTATAAAAATACAGATGTGGGGGCGCCTGGGTGGCTCAGTCATTAAGCATCCGCCTTCAGCTCAGGTCATGATCTCAGGGTCCTGGGATCGAGCCCCACATCGGGCTCCCTGTTCTGCGGGAAGCCTGCTTCTCCCTCTCCCACTCCCCCTGCTTGTGTTTCCTCTCTCGCTGTCTCTCTCTCTCTGTCAAATAAATAATAAAAAAAAAATACAGATGTGCTTCTTTCAGGAAGCAGGAAAGAATAAACAAAGGAAACTATGTGTAAGCGGAGCAGTCCTGAGAAAAAGTAGGAGCTGTGGCAAAAACAGGAAACGGTCCTCGGAACCTGAGGCTCCATGTAATAAGTGGAGACGAAGGAGGTCCGGCAGTTAGCCAACCAGTGGTCACCCCCAGAAAACAAGCAGTACCAGGATTCAAAGGCATGTTCCAAAAAGATAAATTCACCAAACGTCATGAAAATATGCAGTCCTGCCTCTCCTGGGAGACTAAAGCATGTGGATTGGCTATATACTGATCAGAAACACAGTGGGTTTGTGTTGTTTGGTTTTGTTTTGTTTTAAAGAATTTATTTATTTATTTGAGAGAGAGAGAGAGAGCATGAGAAGAGGGAGGGTCAGAGGGAGAAGCAGATTCCCTGCCCAGCAGGGAGCCTGATGCAGGACTCAATCCTGGGGACTCCAGGATCATGACCCAAGCCGAAGGCAGTCGCTTCACCCAGGTGCCCAGAAACACAATATTTTAAAACACGCTAACAGGCCAGGTCAGTACCACATAATACGACAGGACGACAGGTTATGCAATTCTGGCCAAGCCAGACTTAAAATGGGGTCCTCTGGTAACAAGCCAGCAGCTTCCAAAGTGCCAAGCTCATGAAAGACAGACAGGGACTGGACCCAGGTTGGGGGAGACTAAGGAGGCAGGGAAACATGGTGATCCTGGATCAGACTGGGGCCAGGAAAAGGACATTGGTCGGCACGCTTGGTGAAACACGAATAATTCTACAGATTCGTTAATAGCACTGTAGCGATGTTCGTTTCCTGGCTTTGGTCAATGTACTGTAGTTATAGAAAGTGTTAATGTTGGGCGTGTGGGTGGCTCAGTGGGTTAAAGCCTCTGCCTTCGGCTCAGGTCATGATCTCAGGGTCCTGGGATCGAGGCCCACATCAGGCTCTCTGAGCAGAGAGCCTGCTTCCTCCTCTCTCTGCCTGCCTCTCTGCCTACTTGTAATCTCTCTCTGTTATATAAATAAATAAATAAAAATCTTTAAAAAAAGTGTTAATTTTGCAGAAGTCTGATGAAAGGTATACCAGAATTCTGTCCTATTTTTTCAATGTCTATGTGAGTTTGAAATTGTCTAAAATATGAAAAGTAAAACAAAAAAATTAAATATCCCATTTAGGGATAGACTTGAGGGTGCAAGATCCTGAGACTTACAAGAAAGATGGTGTTCTTGCTCCAACAGGCATTTCACTGACATGAGTAAGTGGGTAAGGGAAGCTGTTTGCAACTTACATTGGAGGAACTGTTGCCTGGTGCTGGGCTCGGGTTTTGAGGTCCAGTACTTGCGCTCGACAACAGCAGACACTTGAGTGCTGATATCATACTCCTCTAGAAAATCAGAGAGTTATGAATGCATACCTGTCCGGGTGGTCAGGAGAACCTAAGAAGCAGGACTTCCCAGCCACTCTTGCCTGGGCTCCCTGGGGAAGAAAGGGCTGGACTCTAGTCACATCAGAGAGAATCATGCTCAGTGGATGATTTCTCCATGGGGTGAAACAAAATACACTGGAGAACGATCCCAAAATGACTTGGATCTCACTTCGAAGGATAGGCATTAGCGACCTCGGAAACCAGTCAGGGAAATTCGAGCCAAAGGCAGGATGTACCTAACTCAACTTCTCTGGGTCTCCATCATAAAATCAAATCATCAAGGTAAGTGTCCATTAGCCACCAGTCTGGCCAAAGGACAGCTTTGAAAACGAGCCATTCCCCCTGATTTCACCCTCCCTCCCCGGCTCTCTCCCACTCTGAGAAACACACATGCCATCACCCATGGCCCAGACAGCTTTCCTCACCTTCCTTGGAGAAATCTCGGAGCTTCTCCTTGTAGTTCTGCAGCAACTGGATTAAGTGCACCGTGGAGTCGGTGATGACCCGGCGGATCCCCGAGAGCTTGTCCTTGAGTCCGATGTAAACACTTGGGAAGGCGCTGTCCTCAGTGTTCTTAAACTTGCAGTACTCCTACAGGAAAGGAAACAGGGCAGAACTTGCCTTCATTTCTCAAGTTCTGAAACTGGACTTCTCTCATTACCTCACTTCCTGCATCTATAAAATGAGTTGATGGTAATGTGGCCATCACAAAGCAGGCAGATGTGAGGTGTCTAGCTCAGGACCTAACAACATAGAAAGTTTGGTTGTTGTTGTTTTTTTTAACTGGGAAAGTGGGCTTTTAAAAATGAAGAGACACACACACAAAATAAACATAAAAAATAAAAATAAAAATCAACAGACACACATAAATTAAAGTTAAAAATAAAAATAAAAGGCGCCTGGGTGGTTCAGAGGGTTAAAGCCTCTGCCTGAAGCTCAGGTCATGATCTCAGGGTCCTGGGATCGAGGCCCGCATCGGGCTCCCTGCTCAGCGGGAAGCCTGCTTCCTCCTCTCTCTCCGCCTGCCTCTCAGCCTACTTGTGATCTCTCGCTCTCTCTCTGTCAAATAAATAAATAAAATCTTTAAAAATAAATTTAAAAAATTAAAAAAATTAAAAAATTAAAGAATAAATAGGGCGCCTGGGTGGCTCAGTGGGTTAAAGCCTCTGCTTTCGGCTCAGGTCATGNTTAAAAATAAATAAAATCTTAAAAAAAAAAAAAATTAAAGAATAAATAAATAAATAAATATAAAAATAAAAACCAAGAAACACTAAATGCCTAAGACCAGCTCTAATGCACCTCCCAGATTAGGGACCAAGAACAAGAGCACATTGTATGCCAACAGTCCAAATAGCAATAGTAACATTCCTGCTACTTTCATTGCTTCGGGACATTTTTCTTTGTTAGAATTTTTTTTAACATTTTATTTACGTATTTGAGAGAGAGAGAGAGAGCATGAGCAGGGAGTGATGGTGGGGAAGAGGCAGAGGGAGAGGGAGAAGCGGACTCCCCACTAAGCAGGGATCCCAGGACCCTGGGATCATGCCCTGAGCAGAAGGCAGACGCTTAACCGACTGAGCCACCCAGGTGCCTCCCCTTTTTAGAATTTAAACACAAATCATGATATGGAATGGAAGAGCAGGTGCACCACTAGGAAGACCCATGAACAGGTCCTCAGACAGGAAAGCTGCCTTTGCTCTGCCCATTCAATTCGATACACAGGCTCTCTCTAATTCTTGCACTGTGCTTTAGTTAGAAAAGTGCCTTCAAGTAGCTAATCGTGCAAAGTTGCTTCAGCTTCAAAACAAGACAGTGGGGCGCCTGGGTGGCTCAGTGGGTTAAAGCCGCTGCCTTCGGCTCAGGTCATGATCCCAGGATCCTGGGATCGAGGCCCACGTCGGGCTCTCTGCTCAGCAGGGAGCCTGCTTCCTCCTCTCTCCTCTCTCTCTGCCTGCCTCTCTGCCTACTTGTGATCTCTCTCTCTGTGTCAAATGAATAAATTAAAAAAAAAAATCTTAAAAAAAAAAAAAAAAACAAGACAGTGATCGGGAAAGGTTGCTCTCAGACACAGCACAGTATCAACATCCAGATTCAGCTGGAGCATCGCAGGGCAGACTGGCCGTAGCAGAAGACTTAGCAATGGAAAGAAAGTTGTACCAGAACGGTTGGCAGATTAATGGAAGAGAAGAAAAAGTCCAACCCATAGAGTTGACAGAAAGAGAAACATTTTAACACTGCGTATTGATTTAGTGCCATACATGAGAAAAGTGATATTTTAAATCAGTGGAGGGAGGGACACCTGGGTGGCTCAGTTTGGTTAAGTGTCTGCCTTCCACTAGGTCATGATCCCACGGTCCTGGGATCGAGCCCCACAGCGGGGTCCCTGCTCAGCACAGAGCCTGCTTCTCCTTCTCCCTCTGCGCGCTGCTTTGCGTACTTGTGCTCTCTATCTCTCTATCAAATAAATAAATAAGTTCTTTAAAAAAAATCAGTTGGGGGGAAAAACAGGTTATTCAATGTGTGTGGTCATTTCAACTGGCTCACCATCTGGAGAAAAAGAAGTTATCTTTATACAAAAATATGTTTTATAATTAAAGTTTGTAAGTTAAAGTCCTAAAAGGGGAAAAGAAAAAAGAAAAATTACTTATGTCCTCTTTGGGGAAACTCATGATGTGAGAAGCCAAGTCTTTATTCATATTTTCTTTGTTTTGATATTGAAAAGCAAGGGAACTGATAGAAAGAGGGACATTCTTGGGCGCCTGGGTGGCTCGGGTGTCGGGCGTCTGCCTTCAGCTCAGGTCATGATCCCAGCGTCCGAGGATTGAGTCCTGAGTCAGGCTCCCTGCTTGGCGGGGAGCCTGTTTCTCCCTCTCCTGTTCCCCCATGTTTGTGTTCCCTCTCTTGCTAGCTCTGTCATAAATAAATAAAAATCTTAAAAAAAAAAAAAAGAGGGGCGCCTGGGTGGCTCAGTGGGTTAAGCCTCTGCCTTCGGCTCAGGTCATGATCTCAGTGTCCTGGGATCGAGCCCCGCTTTGGGCTCTCTGCTCAGCGGGGAGCCTGCTTCCCCCTCTCTCTGCCTGCCTCTCCGCCTACTTGTGATCTCTCTCTCTCTCTCTGTCAAATAAATAAATAAAATCTTTAAAAAAATTTTTTTAAAAAGAGGTGTGTATGTACTCTTGTGAGTACTTTTGCCTGTCATTCTCTGCCTGCTTCTCTTTCTCTCATTAAAGGGGTAACTACGGTTGTTTTGGGTGGTAGGAATGGCTGAGAGTTTTCCTTCATCTCTCCCTATATTTTCCAAGTGTTTTTTTCATAATCAACATTTATGCTCATTGTAACTAGAGGGGAATTTTTTTCGAAAATGAAGTCAAGAAAAATTATTTATATTTAGGGCCAACAGAGCTGAAGGAGCTTGAAAGTTATTGGCTCTGGGGGGCGCCCGGGTGGCTCAGTCAGTTAAGTGTCTGCCTTGGGCTCAGACCACGATGCTGGGGTCCTGAGATCCAGCCCTGCATCGGGCTCCCTACTCAGTGGGGAGTCTGCTTCTCCCTCTCCCTTTGCCTGCAGCTCCCTGCCACTGGTGCTCTGTATCTCTCTCTCAAATAATAAACAAATAAATAAATAATCAAGAAAAGAAAAGAAAGCTATTGACTCGGACCTGATTGTCTGGTATGTGAGGAATTTGAGACCCAGAAAGTTTAAGTGACTTGGTTAATAACTACACAGCTATCCAGTGACAGATCTGGGATGACGGGATTTACACCCCATCCCTTGAAGATCACATGTCCTTCGGATCTGGCCCTAATGGCCTGCAGCTTAGTGTATAATGAATTGCCCTCTAATGAAACATCTCATCTCCTCCGCTGGGCCTTCCATCAACCAGCACACACAGCCCTCTCTGAAAGGCAGGAGGGCTCTAGCCTCACCCCTGCCGGGCACACTGACCTCAGCTCCTCACTCCCCGACCTGAAACCCTCCACCAGCAGCGTCCCTCCGTGACTTCATGCAGAAGAACAAAGTTCTCTCACACCCAGACGCCTGCCTGGCCCAGCCAGCCTCACCTGCATCCCTAAGTGCCCATCCAGCAGCCCACGCTCCATCCTTGGCAAAGCGCCTTATTCCCCAAACCAGTTGTGGTATCTCAAACCTCTCTACCTGTGCACAGGCTGTCCTCTCTGGACACGACTTACTTCCCAAGACCCCGCCCCGCCCCCTGCCCCACCCCCACCTCCAGGAACAGGACAGTGTTGCTGATGGCAGCGATCCGCTCCAGCTCCTGCTTGCTCTTCTCCATCTGTGCGCTCCTGTGCTCCAGGTGCGTCTTGATGCTGTTGGCCTGGCTCAGAGCGGCTTGCTCCTTCTCCTCCAAGAAGAGCATCACGTCGGCCTGGGCCTTCCTCATGGCAGCAAGCAGCTCCCCAAACTGCTCCTCGGCCACCACCTTCACCTCTGACACCGACAGCTGGTGAGGGAGGGGGCGATGAAGAAAATGTGAGCAAGGCGTGCAACGTTCTTGAAGCTCAGCACATAGGACTGTAAACCGGAGAAGCCAGTAAGTTAGGGAGCGATTTTCTATTATCAAAGGAAGACTTAGGGACACCTGGGTGTCTCAGTTGGCTCAGTGTCTGTCTTCGGTACAGATCTTGATCTCAGGGTCCTGGGATTGAGCCCCACGTTGGGCTCCCTGCAACACGGGAGTCTGCTTCTCCTTCTCCAGCTAACCCTTCTCCCTTCCCATGCCCCCCACCCTGCCTCCCTCTCAAATAAAGAAAATCTAAAAGGAAGATTTTATTCTTCTATGAATCCCGGGGTCCTGAGGAAAAAAAAAAAAGAGGATTTACTCTCCAAGGTGAATTTACTCATCCACCATCAGCAACTTCATCTCTCATACATCTGATGCTCTGTGAGACCCCCGACAGCTCGGACAGTCTGGGGTTACGGTTCAAATGTCTGAACTCAATCCTCCTACCAGAGAAATGAATGTATTCAGTATACTCAATCGCTCTTTCTTTCGGGACAGTAATCATTTGGCTTCTTTGCCCAAATCTGTGGAGTGAATTCACTTTCCCGGCATTTCATGACGTCAGGTTCAACTGCCCACAGAGCCCATCAGAACTAAAAGCACATCTAAGCGTATGGTGCCTCCATCAGGTACAAAATGTTTAGGGTGTGGGTAGGTAGCCCCGGCCCCTGAGCATGGCAGGCCCCTACATACCTGTGCAGGAGGAATGTACTGTCCAAATAAGATACAAAACAAAGTCCATGTGATAAACACTAAGGGTTTGCACGATGGCACTTAGGCAGGTGCACGTGAACATTGCTCTTTCATAGGATGAACATCTTTATGCCTGCCTCCAGTCAATGTCATGTGTTTAACATCAATCCAAGGGTAAACGCTTTCCTCTGTCCTTTGGTAGTTCTTCGGGACTGATACCAACACCTCCGTCTGAGACCGTCCAGTTTCAACTTCATCTAACGGTCTTAGACATGCTTTCCTTTGCTCACACTCCCTTCCCCACACTCCACAGCCCAGAGTTTGTTCTCTGTCTGCCTCTCTCTCCCCCATTGTCCCCACCCACACCGATCCCCTCTGAGAGCAAACTGAGCAACTCCTCTGGGTGCCATTTCCTGTTCCTCCCCCCGAGAGCAAGGGCCAGCCCCGGGCATCCACAGGGAGCCCAAACATTAGAGACCGCCGAGGCTGCCGCTCCTGGGGAAACTCCACCCCCTGGCAGGAAAGTTGGGGAGGTAGGAGGAGAATAAGGGGGACCTGGGAAGGCAAGGACTCAGAAAGGGTGGCACTCTGGGGCCAGGGCACGTGGAACCCTTAAGGTTTGGAAGGAGAGAGGAAGAAATGATGATGCCAGGTAACTGGGGACCCTGCTTGTCCAGGGATCAGGAAGGCAAGCCCACTGGCGGCCCAGTCTTCCATCTACTGGCAAGGGAGGAAGGAGGAGGAGGAAGGAAGCAAGGGGCATCTTTCCTGGGGGTGGGGAGATGGGTGGACTCTCTCTCTACATTGTCATTTTCATGCCACCTGCCTCATCGCCTGTTGGGTTCCTCAAGGCTGGGACAGCTGAACAGAGCAGGAAATGAATGAGCTGGTGATGGGGACTCGGTAAGAAGGCAGATGGGAGATCTTCCCCAACTTCCTCAAGCCCAGACAGAGAAGAGCCCATAGAGAACAGCAGCTGCCATGTGAGTGCCCAACATTAAACTGGTCATCCCTGAAGCATCCATTTCAAAAGACATCCATCTGGAATAAACATACTGCCGACTGTGGGACACAGCTAGGAGCAACGCAACCAGGCAAGGAATTGGGCCACCCCGCCCGTGAAGCTCCCTCTTTCAGAATTCCCTGGGGGATCTAGATATCTGATCCTTTGAGTGACCCTGCATCTTCCCAAGCCTGAATTCCTACCCTTATGCTTGACGTGAGCCAACTAAGAGTGAGCCCATGAAACCCTAGACACCCACTTCCGACCCCAATAAAGGCAGACCCCAGGTCTGCACTTTCTCCCTCCCTCTCTCCACCTGCAACCTTGCAGTGTGGTGTGCGGTCCTTGGCAGCGTTCTGTGTCCCCCAGGGCCTTTGAGTAATAAATCTCATTCTTCAAAATGCCCTGAGAGTTTCTTGCTGGCATGTGTTCTGCAATCACAAGTTTCTCATAGAAGCACGATACCACGTGGCTGAGAAGCAGGAGTCTAAAGAGAGACTTTGGGGTCCAAATCCCCTCTCTGGGTGGTGATAGAAGGGTGATAGAGGGAGGCTCCAACTGATGTTGGTGCGTTGATTCTCCTGCTGTCAAATGTGACCTCTCGTTCCTAAACTGTTTCATGGAGAAATACTTGTTCCTAGGGGTGCCTGGGTGGCTCAGTCATTAAGTGTCTGCCTTTGGCTCAGATCATGATCCCGGGGTCCTGAGATCAAGCCCCACGGGCATAGGCTCCCTGCTCAGCGTCAGGAAGCCTGCTTCTCCCTCTCCCTCTGCTTGTGCTCCCCCTGCTTGTGCTCTGTCTGTCAAATAAATAAATAAAATCTTCCCAAATAAAGAAAGAAATACTTGTTTCTTGCATGTAAGTGGATATGCAAAGGATATTATTTACATAGTATGTAATGACAAAGAAAGACTAAAGAGAGGAGGGACCCCAAGGATAGCTAAGTATCTAAGTTAATGGTTTAAAGAGTTTGAGGATGGTGCATGTGCCTGTGAATGTCTTGAGTTTCTTAGATTGAGGGAGCACCAATCCCAGGTTCCTGCTTCATCAATCTGGGGCCCCCCAGACAAGTCTCATCATCTCTCTGTGTGTTCATGTCCCGTGTCCATGTTGGCTGTTGTGATAACTACCTCCCCAAGTTACCACACAGTTATGAGAAAAGCTGAGTAGGGATCAAAGTGTCTGAAAAATAAAGGGCTGGAAAAAAGGCAGGATGCTCCATGTGGTTCCCTAGATTATCTTGAGCCTGGAAATCAACAATTCCAGAAGGTTTATAAGACTTTAAGAGGACAATTGTTTCTCTTCTTTTCATAAGATGATGTGGGTGCAAAAGAGGTGTTGATCTTTTACAGCTAGCTAGTTGTAAACACCGAGAAGGAGGAAATTAAGTTGAAATGGATAACATGTATCAGATATGGATGGATGGATGGATGGATGGATGGATGGATGGACAGACAGATTGAGGGATGCATGGAAAGATGAATGGATGGGTGGATGGATGGATGGATGGAAGGAAAGATGGATGGATGGGTGGGTGGATGGATGGATGGAAAGAATCACTCATGGTATGCAAAGATGTTGCTACTGACTCACTACCATAGCTTAGGTGTCTTGCATTCTTTTTTTTTTTTTTTTTAAAGATTTTATTTATTTATTTGACACACAGAGAGAGATTACAAGTAGGCAGAGAGGCAGGCAGAGAGAGAGGAGGAAGCAGGCTCCCTGCTGAGCAGAGAGCCCGATGCGGGCCTCGATCCCAGGACGCTGAGATCATGACCTGAGCCGAAAGCAGAGGCTTTAACCCACTGAGCCACCCAGGCGCCCGCTTGCATTCTTTTTTGAGTGATGGTTTGGTTTTCCACTAATTGAAGTATTTGTGGAACTCTTTGGGTCTACTTAGAGTTTATATAGAACGTGGCCGTAAACTAGAGAGACTAAAACCAAGTAGCCTGGCACACCACTGGTCTTATCAAGTTACCATCTACTAATCAAGCAGTTCTCCACTCTTTTTTCTCACTGCCAGGACACAGGACTGGTGACACCTGCATGCCAAACACCTTCCTATGACAGAAACCCAGAATCTCTGCCTGATTCCTAGAGTTCTAGTGAGATCCCCTCTCCGCTCCCCGCCAATGTGCCTTTCTCCTGGTCAAAAAAGCATATGCAAATGTAAAAACAAGAATGCTGTTATTACAGGACAAATCTGGCTCCTACTCTGTATCATTAAAAAGTAAATCACTTGCCAGTTTTGAACCTTAATTTCATAGCAAAAGCTGACAGCGAGGTGAGGCCACTCCATGGTGTAGCCACTTGTATCTCTATCTATGATTCTCATTTCCCAAGAAACCCCAAGGAGCCCATGGACATGGAAGCTGGGGCTGCAACCCCATGTCCCACAACCCCAGATGGTCAGGGCAGGTGACCCAGAGAAGCCTTACCAAAACGGATTTATGATTGGCTTGGAGTCTGGCGATAGCGTTTTCATTCAACCTCAGTTTCCGTTCCAGCTCTAACTGGGTGTCCCGAAGCTCAGCCTAAGAAGAGGGAAGAACGGAGTTAAGGAGTGCACACTGAATGTGTCCCTAGGTGCAATGGTGCTACCGGCCCTTCTTGCATAGAAAGGAGAATTTGACCTTGGGAGCTGCCTCCCAAGGCCACCTGGAGGGCCCTAAAAGGACACAAAGAGTCAGCTGTGTGCCAGCGCCTCCTGGGGTTGAACTCAGTACAAATCAGCTAAAAATACCACGAGCACAAATGTTAAGCTGGTCATTCTTCCAGCATTTAGATGGATTACCTCCTATCACTCTGACCACACCCATGTTAGCTAAGTACCATTATCCCCATTTCACAGATGATACAATCAAGCCACCTGATCAAGGTCACACAGTTCAACGCTGGAGTCCAGCCCAGCCCATCTGCCCCAGAATAACCTAACAAGGAGCAGGAGCTGGAGCCAAGGGTGGGGACCCCAACTTTTCTACTTAGCAACTGATCCTTTGGAAAAATCTACTTAACGTCTCCGGACTTCCCATATCTTCACCTGTGAAATGGGGATAACTAAAGCACCCAACCCACGGGGGTTTTGCAGGGACTGGATGAAAGAGCGTGTGTTAATGCGAACTTGCTCCAGCAGCTGGCACACTGTGTGTGCCGCCAATGTCGGCCATCATGGCGGCCCCTCTTCTTGGTTATTGCTACTGATGAGGGAGCAGAAGGCTGGCTGAAGACGAAGCAGAAGTTGACACTCCACAACCTCCCCCCCACTTCTGGGTGGGACCTGTGTGACCTTCTTCCAGAGATCTCCCAACTACCTTAATGTTAATGCCTTGCTAGAGGGAAAAACACCCTTAACTTGATGGCAAGGCCTCCAGTATCCTGTGGGTCCTCTTTAGCATATGAAAGTTCTTTTGAAACCTCTATTCTTTACTCCCCGCCCCCCACCCCCTGCTCTTCCGC
>LNAC01000101.1:1636788-1708603 GCA_002007465.1 Ailurus styani
AATGCAAGCTGGTGCAGCCACTCTGGAAAACAGTATGGAGGTTCCTCAAAAAGTTGAAAATAGAGCTACCCTATGACCCAGCAATCGCACTACTGGGTATTTACCCTAAAGATACAAAGGTAGTGATCCTCAGGGGCACATGCACCTGAATGTTTATACCAGCAATGTCCACAATAGTCAAACTATGGAAAGAACCTAGGTGTGCATCAACAGATGAATGGATAAAGAAGATGTGGTATATATATATAATGGAATACTATGCAGCCATCAAAAGAAACGAAATCTTGCCATTTGCAATGACGTGGATGGAACTAGAGGGTATTATGCTGAGCAAAATAAGTCAATCAGAGAAAGACAATTATATGATTTCTCTGATATGAGGAATTTGAGGGGCAGGGCAGGGGGTCGTGGGGGGTAGGGAGGGAAAAATAATGAAACAAGATGGGATGGGGAAGGAGACAAACCTAAGAGACTCTCAATCTCACAAAACAAACTGAGGGTTGCTGGGGGTGGGAGGGTAGGGATAGGGTGGATGGGTTGTGGACATTGGGGAGGGTTTGTGCTATGGTGAGTGCTGTGAAAGGTGTAAGCCTGATGATTCACAGACCTATACCCCTGGGGCAAATAATAATTTTTTTAAAAAAAGAAAATTAATTGGAAAGATAGAAAAGTATAAAGAATCAAATTTTTAAAAAGTAAGGTTATACTATTGTCATCTTGGGGTCCTTCACTCCCGTTCCCTAGGTAGGGTGGCTTTCCAGAAGCTTCCATTCCTCACTTCATGACTGTCTGTATGAGTTTGGCAAAATGTGAAGATAAAGAGGATTGCCACCCCCAGAGAGTATCTGAGGAACGGGAGTTATCTGAATGAGAAAATCTGCAGAAAGCCTTTGGCACAGGGTGAAACTCAGTGAGGACCGTTTTGCTCGACTCTGCCGAGCTTTTCCCTTTGCGCCGTCTGTTGATTCAGAGCCTCTGCATGGCTACAGAAGAGCATGATACTAATCCTTGTCCTGGTTACGAGTGGCGGCCAACAGCTTTCCTGATGGGACATTTCCCTGATGCCGCAAACACTGGAAGCAGTTGGCAAGTGGCTCCCCGAGCTGGGAATGGTGACTCACTGGCATCTCGAATACAGAGCTTTCCAGAACAATGGCCACGAACACTGGATAAAATATGTGTCTAAGAAAGGACACGGAGGAGGAGCCCTGGCAAGTAGAGTGCCCATCCCGGCAAGCCCTTCCCTCTGCTACCCAGGAACATTGGACCGAGGAGTTACGGTGGGGCTCCTGCCCCGTGCAGCGCAAACAGGGAGCTGCCCACGGGATGAACATGAGGAAAGTGGGAGAGAAGTCAAGTGCACTGCCTGTGGGAGAGAAGTCAAGTGCGCTCGCTGCCTGTGGGAGAGAAGTCAAGTGCGTTGCCTGCCCTACTGAGGGGAAAAAAGGGGGGCTCCTGAGAAGCCAAACTGTGAGAAACAATGAATACAAAGTAGCTAACTCCGTTCCCAAGAAACCCCCCCGTGCTCTCGGCTTTAGGGCAAAGAACAGCTGGTTGTTCTAGAAACAGTTTCCCTATCTGATGGGAATAAAATTACAGGCTGTGAGTAGGGTGTTTCTTAGTCCCTCCTGGTACCTCTATCTGATAAGGAACTTCTATTTTCCCTAAGTTTCCAATTCTAGGCTCCTTAGTGTGTTTCAGGGTCTCGGATTTCACAGCGGGTATTTATAGAGGAGCACTTTCTACTGGTCTCCTGTTTGGGGTAAAGGAGAAAAAGAGAAATTAAGTGAAAGGTTTGTTTGGCTTTTTTCCTCTTGAATTTCTGCCAAGGTTCACATTCGTTTGTTGGCACACAGATCCAGCCAGAAGGTGACGTCACCGCCCTGAGCCCCAGAGCTCTTACTCTTGTACCCCACACCCAAACGCACACCCGTCACTGAAAGCGGAGTGACAGACACACACAGCGATGGCACAGGGACAGCAGATGGAGATGGGAGCAGAGTGACCCACTTCAGTTTCCAAAGCCTGCTGAGATCGATATTTACCCTGGACGAACGGCCAGGTACTTCGCCTAAAGTCCTTGCCGGGACTCAGAGCACAGAAGTGAAGTTGGAAGCCCCAGGGGCAGTGGTGGCAGCCCCGCCTCCCTCTCCCAGATGGACCCCAGCACTGACCTCCTTGTCCCTCCGGGCGGCGTCCAAGGAGACCGCGGTATGGCCCCTGTGCTCCTCCTGGCCACACTCGTGGCAGATGCACTGCCCGTCGGGGCGGCAGAAGGCGACCAGAGGGCTGCGGTGGGCGGGGCAGGTGCGCAGGTCCCGGTCCTTCACCGGCTCGGTCAGCTGGTGGCTGTGCAGTTTGCTGTTCTCCTGGTGAGGCCGCAGGTGCTCCTCGCAATAATTCAGCATGCAGGTCAGGCAGGACTTCACCGCCTTCACCTTGCCGGCCCCGAGGCAGAAGTCACATAGGATCTCTGCCTCCCCCTCGCCGTCAGGATCCCCCTGCCCCGCAGAGCCGCTGCCCTGGCCCTCCGGCTCTGCCTGAGGGCTCCCTGGGGAGCCCAGGTCCTCTTCTTCGGCCGGGCTGCTGGACCCAGAGTCCGGGCTGACAGTGGCCAGGGGGTGAGCCGGGATCCCACACAGGGGCCCTGGGGCCATCAGATCCAACTCAGCCATCTGGAGGACTCTGGTGCCGGGGCTGTCCTTCCTCTGCCCCTCGGCTCAGGATCTTGTGCGGCCCAACTCAGACCAGAAAGCCACGCCTCAATGACTGCAGCTGTCACAGGAGTTGAACTGTTTCCGCCCTCCCGGAGGAAGTTCAGTTAGTCATTACTCGGCTCCCGGCTTGGACAGTGGCCAGCTGCCCTGATGACAAGGCAGCTAGGTTATTCAGGCTGAGGACGGCCGCTCACAACGTCTCCCCAGGGGCTCAGGCCTCTCCTTGGGTCCAGCCCCGAAACTTCTATTCTTGCGTGAAATCATTCGTACCCTATAGGCGCAGCCAAAGATCACGTGTGTCTGTGGCTGCCCTGAAAAGAATTTGAGATTCCTGAGCTCTGCTGTAAAAAGCCTGCATTGTTTTATGGGGCTTGACAGGCTATGTTTTTTGCTTGCTTTTTTCCAAGGGATCCAAAATGTAAGGACTTCAGCGATAGGGCAGCCCTTCATCTCTTCCCATCTCGTAGAACTGGACATGAGGCATCTAGGAAAAGGAGGATACATGCCCTCGACCCTGACCTTGTCCATAGCACCTTCTTGGAAATGGGTGTTCAGGGGGATCAGAGGGTCAGGGAGGAACGTGTCTCCTTCCACATAAAGCTCCATTCAGACAGCTTTCCCAGGTTGCATGTCCCACCCATGGTTCTTAGAAAGAGGTGTGTACCAAGAAACAGCTCCTTTGCCCACTTGGTAAGGTGTTCCTGGACACAGCGTGTGAGTTTCCTTGTGCTGTCATAATAACAAAGCACCACAAACTGGTAGATTTAAACCACAGAAATTAGTTTTCTCAGGGTTCTGGAAGCTAAAATTCAAGATCAAGTTGTCAGCGGGGTTGGTCTCTTCTGGGGTCTCCCTCCTTGGCTTACAGAGGGCCATCTACTCCCTCTGTTTGCACATGGCCTTCCCTCTGTGTCTCTGTGTCCTGATCTCTTCTGACAAAGACAGATCACTCATACTGGATTAGGGCCACCCTAGTGACCTCTTCTTAATTACCACTTTAAAGACCTTGTCTCCAAATACAATCACATTATGAGGTCCCGGGTGTGAGGAGTTCAACAGATGAATTTGGGAGAGAAAGACACAATTCAGCCCAGAACACTCGGGCAGAGGACGAGACAGGGAGCACCTAGCTCCTTAAAAGAAAGGAACTCCCAGGCATTACCACCGGATGCGGATCTACAGTTGTGCTTAGTATCTGCCTGGGCACCAAGAGACCCAGGATGATTCCAGGGAGCCGGGACCCCAGCGTCTTTATCCTGGACAGGTTCTACAGCTTTTCCCCCCAGGATTTTTTCAGATATACTCAAAGGGATTTGGAAAGCTTATGAAATGGAGACAGAATGGGGGAGGGGGCCCTGGTCCAGTTCATCCCTGGGGTCTGGGGTTGAGGTGACTCCAAGACATGGCACTCCCCTGTGGCTCTCCACCCCGCACCCCCCCACCCCGCCCAGCTCTGCAGGGTCTGGGTTAGACCAGATAAACCAAGGGACATGTCTCGTCTCTGACCAAGACATTCCAAAAATTCAAAACCTCTCGAGGTTGCTCAAAGTTGGAGGGCATTAAGAGAGTAAAAATCTGGGCGCCTGGGTGGCTCAGTGGGTTAAAGCCTCTGCCTTTGGCTCAGGTCATGATCTCAGGGTCCTGGGATCGAGGCCCGCATCGGGCTCTCTGCTCAGCGGGGAGCCTGCTTCCCCCTCTCTCTCTCTGCCTGCCTCTCTGCCTCCTTGTGATCTCTCTCCCTCTGTGAAATAAATTAATAAATAAATAAATAAAATCTTTAAAAAAAAAAGAGTAAAAATCTATTACAGCCACAGCCCTGTTGTATTTACAACGTGCATAGAATATTCGTATCATGACTGCCTAAAAGCAGGCCTCTTTGGCAATGTGAAGGTCCCTAAGTGTCCCCGTCCTGAATGCTGTGGTCCACTGTTGAAGAGCCCCGCGGAAGAGGTTTCCCTGGTGGTTTTTAGATCTCCAGCCAGGAAGGAAAGGGGCTGGTTTCTGCAGGCTCCCCCTGCTCTCAGGGTTAGCAGATGGGGCTGCTTTCCTTCCCATCCCTTTTTCCGAATGACCTGGTGGTTGAAGCTGAGCTGTTGCTCAGGCACAGAGCCTTTGATCTTTCTGCAGAGGAGGAGGGAAAGTGGCCTGAGCTTCCGGGGCTGAACCGAGGACATGAATACAGGAGGACCCAGGACACCTGGCCTCTCCCATTCATTCCTTCATCTCATTCCCGCCCTCTCTCCTTTCGGGAATTGTTTCCCTGCCGGCCCTCCTCCACCGCCAACCCTAGAGGGCAGCTGCGGGGCCTCCTCAGACCTTCCTTGTTCCACGTGGGGGAGCCAAAGCGGGCAGATCGTCCCCAGCAGCGTGGAAAACAGGAAATCTGAATTCCAGTCCCCGCCTGGCCTGACAAAATCCTTTGTCCCCACAAAACCTGGGTTTCCCCACCCATAAAATGAGCGTGTCAAGCTGCGTCAGGGTAGCGATGAGACTCCTGGTTTGGCTCTCTGGGGCCCTGTGTGGTGTCTGACTTCACGCTGAGCTTCTTGGGAGAGTGGAAGCCCCCTGCAGGCTCACTCCTAGCCCTCTGGGGACCACAGAATTCACCGCAGCTTCCGGATCCCTGCCAGGCCTGGAAGCCGAGCCTTGCAGACGACAGTGGCAGCCCTGAGCTCTGACTCCTCTTCCAGGGAATGTCATGCGTCTCATCGTGCCTCAGATTCCAGAAGACAGGGGCGAACGTCTGGCCTATCTTGGAAACTCGAAATCCCTGTGGCACCCAGCGCTCCGCAACCATCACCACCCCCGTCCTTCTGCTGCAGCCCAGGAGGCTCCCGACGTTCTCGTTCTTTCTCCGACAGTTCCCTCTGCTGCCTTGACTTCACAGACATTTGGCTTCTCCCAAAGTCTCCTGCCACCTCTTAGCGGGTGCTCTTCCTTCTCTCACCCCTACAAATGACAAAGCCAAGGTGGGGTGGGCGTCCTCCTCATTCTCAGTCACAAGGTGCAGACCACCCACCCTATGGTCACACGTGGATTTTCTCCCCCCTGCGGTAAAATATACATCGCATGAAACTGACCATCCTTGACTATTCTTAAGCATCTGGTTCTTTTTTTTTTTTTTAAGATTTTATTTATTTGATAGACATAGAGAGATATCACAAGTAGGCAGAGAGGCAGGCAGAGAGAGAGGAGGAACCAGGCTCCCTGCTGAGCAGGGAGCCCGATGTGGGGCTCGATCCCAGGACCCTGAGATCATGACCTGAGCCGAAGGCAGAGGCTTTAACCCACTGAGCCACCCAGGCGCCCCAGCATCCATTTCTATGGCATTAAGTACATGCACACTGTTGGCGGCCATCCCCACTGTCCGTCTCCAGAGCCCCTTTCCTGTCCCCCCACTAACACTCTGTCCCCATTCAAACCTAACTCCCCATCCCTGCACCCCTCCCCCCTGCGCCTGGCAGCCACCCCTCTACTTTCCGTCCCTATGAATCTGACGACTCCAGGTAGCTCATAGAAGTGGAATCAAACGGTATTCGTCCTTCCGGGTCTGGCTTGCGTCACTCAGCATAAGGTCCCCACGGTTCATCCAGGCTGTAGCAGGGGTCAGAGTTCCCTTCCTTCTTCACGCCTGGATTTTGCAGTCACCAGAAATCTCTATCTCCCAAATCATGAACTGGTAATTTTACTGACTGTCCCTGCAGCTCCCTTGCTTAAAAGCCAGCAGGGGAAGAAAGTGCCTCAGGTCCAGTATGCGACAATGCAGTTCCTTTGTGCCATTTTCCCCTCCTGTCTTTGTCCTCTTCGGAGCTTCTTTTAAACTCCAGGGCCCAGCGTAAGCATGGTCCCCTTTCCGCCCTCCATCTCACCTTCCCGCCAAGGCCAGAATGCTCCCACCTTCCCTGAGCCTGCACCTAAAGGCAAGGATCCCTGGAGCAAGATCCCCAATCACACGGAGAGGCGCCACCATAAATTCAAGATGGCTACCCTCCAGTGGCCCCAGTATTCCACAGCCTGGTGCTGTGTTTTTCTAGGTGAGCCCTCTCTTCCCTCACCAGGGACCAGGCTCCTCCCTTCTCAACCCCCTTCCTTCCTCCTACCACCCCTTTGTGCAGAGGATCTGGGCTCCTGCTTTCCCTTGGAAAAGAAGCCACTACTCAGGAACTCGCTGATGTCCGCATCACCAGCTCTACAAAGGTGCCAGCATCTCTCGCCTCTCATCCTCCTCCTCCCTCTGCAGTGGAAGCAGGTTCCCTAGGTCTATTAAAGTCTAGTCCTTCCTCGAAAGTGTTGGACTCTGAACAAGGACTCTGCTCCCTCAGTTACACTCCTTCCTGTACCCTTATTCTGTCCCTCTCCACTAGCTTGTTCCCAGCAATTTGCAAACATACTCTAGTATCTTCCATTAAAAAACATTAGGGGCGCCTGGGTGGCTCAGTTGGTTTAAGCGACTGCCTTCTGCTCAGGTCATGATCCTGGAGTCGCGGGATCGAGTCCTGTGTCGGGCCCCCTGCTCAGCAGGGAGGCTGCTTTTCCCTCTGATCCTCTCCTCTCTCGTGCTCTTTCTCATTCTCTCTTAAATAGATAAATAAAATCTTTAAAAAAAAAATTAGGGAAGATCTTGCTTAGTCCCTCCAGCAGCAAAAAGTGACACCAAAGTTCTGGCTGCCATTCTCCTCTCACTCCTGACTCTGGTCAGGTCGCCTCTGACCGCCAAGTGCTCTGGGGCATTCTACAGCCTGCTGGCTGGTCTCCACAGCAGCAAATTATTATGTGCAATTCACTGAGATCAATTCAGGCACAGGGATGGCACTGAGGAGAGGAGGCTTGGTCCAGGGTTCACTGGACACCACTCACATCCATCCCAAACTTTCTGCCTTGTATAAAATAAAGTGTCCCTCTCTTCTGCAAGAAACTAACATAATTCCACCGAGATATCCTTTCCTGAGTCAGACCTGCCTCCGGGAACGTGAGGGCCGAGTGGTGGTTTGGTATTCCTTTCCAGAATGAAGGGAGGCTTCCCTACCCAGAGTTTGGAGGACTCGAATTCTAACAAGCCATGTGGTAGGTGATACATAGGTAGGCTGGTAACTATTTAGTTGACTTCGTGACAAATAATCCCACAAACTGGCAAACTCCCTAAAAGGTACACAAACATTAAATGCCAGTGATTCCCTCTGATGTGGGGAACGAAGGCAGAAGGGAATGTCGATAAAATTACACGCCCTTCTGAGCTGCAGGCCCTTGCCCAGTACTTGAGGCAAACGAGTGTAACATTCCTCCAGGAAACTCCCAACTGTCTTCACGTTAATGCCTTGCTAGAGGGAAAAACAACCTTAGCAGCTTTGATGATGGCCAGGCCTCCAGGGTCCTGAGAGTCTTCTTTAGCATACGAAAGTCCTTTCAGAAACCTCCCTTTGTCCCTACAGCTCCAAAGTACCGAATCATCACCCCTCTCACCCCCAGTGCTGCTCTTTCTGCCACAGGGTCCTGTCCCCGTGCTTTAATAAAACGACCTTTTTGCACTAAAGACGTCTCAAGAATTTTTTCTTGGCCGTCGGCAACAAACCCAACACTCCAACATCACCTGGTTTGCAGGTTTCCGGTGGTCACCTCGAGGAATCTGGAACAATTCAAGGAGAGCTTTCTCAACCTTGAGCCTCTCCATGGCAGTTTCTGCTCTGCAAGCTTTTCTCCAAGTGAACAGCTTCCTGGCTGACTCTAAAAATTTCACCAGACTTTTTCCTTTGTGTCTCTGCTGAGCCGCGCAGAGCTGTGATTCACAAATGTAGATAATATCTG
The DNA here is from genome assembly GCA_002007465.1 of Ailurus styani. Classification (NCBI taxonomy): domain Eukaryota; kingdom Metazoa; phylum Chordata; class Mammalia; order Carnivora; family Ailuridae; genus Ailurus; species Ailurus styani. The sequence goes on from LNAC01000101.1 coordinate 1,645,308, forward strand.
TCCGTGAGCCTGCAGAAGTTAAGAAAAATCAGTTCATCAGACTGAGAAAAGAGCGTAAAACAATAAAATGGTCATAAATCTGAACTTTGGTAGATCTTAACGGATTATACTTCACTGAAACTGTCCTGCACTCTTTTCTGGAAAAACAAATGGTTGATTTATAGAGATTACAGCTCTGCAAGACAGGAATCTCCCTCAGCTCACACATGTCTTAGTGATTTACTAGGAAAAAGCATTCTTATCAATAACCTAACTTACAGAAGTTTAAATTAAATTAAATTCCATAAAACTGAATGTCCTGACAACCTGCAGCCCACTGACAAATACTGGAGTTGGGCAGAGTGTAATGTTCCTTTTTTTTTTTTTTTAAAGATTTTATTTATTTATTTCACAGAGGGAGAGAGATCACAAGGAGGCAGAGAGGCAGGCAGACAGAGAGAGGGGGAAGCAGGCTCCCCGCTGAGCAGGGAGCCCGATGCGGGCCTCGATCCCAGGACTCTGAGATCATGACCTGAGCCGAAAGCAGAGGCCCCAACCCACTGAGCCACCCAGGCGCCCCAGAGTGTAATGTTCTTCCACGAAACTCCCAACTGCCTTCCTCTTAATGCCTCACTAGAGGGGAAAACCCACCTGAACTTGACAATGGTGAGGCCTCCAGAATCCTGTGGGTCCTCTTTAGCCCACGAAAGTTCTTTTGAAAGCCTGCCCTTTTCCTGACCCCCAACTCCCAAGTACACAATCAGCGGGGCAGTAGGGCTTTCTGCCCACAGGGTCCTGTCCCTGTGCTTCAGTGAAATCACCTTTTTGCACCAAAGATGTCTCAAGAGTTCTTTCTTGGTGGCCGGCTTGGAACCCACCTACATTCCAAAACTGCATCAAAATGACCAAGGCAGGCCATTTTTATATTTTTTAGACAGAGACAATAGATCTGTGAGGAAGTGACTGGACAAAGGAACTTAAACTTGGGAGCTTCAGTTAGGGAGGGATTCTAAACAGATTTTGCGCTGGAGGGGTTCAATTAGTACAAAGGACCAAAGGCTGTTTCTACGGCCTTTTTGGCCCTAAAGTGGCCACCTCTGAGGATAAGGATGTCTCCTTATCTCCTGGTACAGGGAGGGCACCGTTCCCATGGGAGATTTATTCCTGTTTTCAGGAGGACAGAGGAGGGGCTGAGATTCCTTTTACGTAGGCAGTCTCTTAAGTAACTTTCCCTTAAAATAATCAATATATCCAAGTGCAATTATCGGGGCAGCCTGTCCTTGGCCCCTACCGTTGTCTGTGAAGAGAGCCAAGCCTGGTGCCAGGGGGAAGCGTGCCAGGCACCACACAGACAGGGAAGAAGGGGTTTCCCAAGCAGAGAGGAGCAATGGGAGAAATGGGGCCTCTGCAAGAAGCCGGAGCTGACAAGAGCTCCAGAACCTTCCTTCATCAGCTCAAGCAGGGAGTGGTAAAGCGGACCACGAGTGGGCATGGGCAGCACAAAGAAAACACTCGAATATGTCCAGAAAATGTAAGGCCCTGAGCTGGCTGATGCCTCTCTGCACGTGGGGTTTGATGACCCTCAAAGGCATATTCTTTCTTCTCTTTTTTTAAAGATTTTATTTATTTATTTGACAGAGAGAGATACAGCGAGAGAGGGGATACAAGCAGGGGGAGTGGGAGAGGAAGAACCAGGCCTCCCGCAGAGCAGAAAGCCCGATGCGGGGCTCGATCCCAGGACACTAGGATCATGACCTGAGGTGAAGGCAGATGCTTAACGACTGAGCCACCCAGGTGCCCCGCAAAGGCATATACTCTTTTTTTTTTTTTAAGATTTATTTATTTATTTATTTATTTGACAGAGAGAGAGAGAGAGAGAGAGAGAGAGAGAGATCACAAGTAGGCAGAGAGGCAGGCAGAGAGAGGAGGAAGCAGGCTCCCTGCTGAGTAGGGAGCCAGATGTGGGGCTCAATCCCAGGATCCTGAGATCATGACCTGAGCCGAAGGCAGAGGCTTTAACCCACTGAGCCACCCAGGTGCCCCAAGGCATACACTCTTGATAATAATCATATCACTATCACTGCTAACGGCTTGCCATATAACATACAGGCTAATCTTTACAACCACCCCACAGGGAGAGATGCTGTTACTATTCCCACTCAGTAGAGGAAGAAACTAACCAATAAATTGAAGTTATGTGGGCTTAAAGAACTTGCCCAGAGATGCTGGAGTCTGCACCAGCTGGGATTCGAACCTACCAGGCTGACTCAGAGCCTGTGATGCTAATGAGAACGTCTACAGTTTATCTGAGAATGTGCATTTTGTTAACTCTCTCCCAGCAAACTTGAAATCAGCTCCTTTTATTTATATATATATATATATATATATATATATATATATTTTTTTTTTTTTAAATAAGAAGTAAGGACTACTGACCTACGTCCCTGAACAAAGGAAGGAAAAAAACCAACCAAACAAACATTTTTCTTTCTAGGGCCAAAACCTGCACCTCCCTCCAAGGATCAGCCAGGGTCAGAGGGAAATGGTTTGGTTTCTCTTTTATTTTTTTTTTTAAGATTTTTATTTTTATTTTTTTATTTTTTTGACAGAGAGAGAGTACAAGCAGGGGATGCAGCAGGGAGAGGGAGAAGCAGGCTTCCACTGAGCAGAGAGCCCGACATGGGGCTCGATTCCAGGACCCTGGGATCATGACCTGAGCAGAATGCAGATGCTTAACCACCTGAGCCACAGGCCCCCTGGTTTCTCTTTTAAACAATGGACTCAGTGCCTCAGGGAAATCTTCTCACTGGGGGAAGATGTGGTGTCTCAGTAGCCCCTGACCATCCATTCTTGGAGATACCCATTTGATCAAAAGTTTCCCATTTCAGGGCTCCTGAGTGGCTCAGTCGTTAGGCATCTGCCTTCAGTTCAGGTGGTGATCCCAGGGTTCTGGGATCGAGCCCCAGGTAGGGCTCCCTGCTCTGCTGGGAAGCCTGCTTCTCCCTCTCCCACTCCCCCTCCTGGTGTTCCCTCTCCCGCTATGTCTTTCTCTGCAAATAAATAAAATTTAAAAAAAAAAAGTAGTTTCCCATTTCTACCTCATTGTTTCAAACCAGATGGTTGAAGAATGATCTGTATTTTTGCACCCTGATTGGGTGAACAAAGCATAACGTCTGTGTATATGGATTTCCTGGAATGAGGGGCAGCCTTCCTCCAAAGCATGACGCAGGCTCAGGACCTAAATAAACATCAGGAGGCTCAAAAGAAGACATCAGAGCAATTGCCTCCATGAGAGTAAAATAATCAGTCTTGCCAAGAATTTAGTAGGGAGGAAATGACCTTATTAAATAGGAGACTTGACTGTTTTTGTTATGGGAGGAATCCAGATAGAGTTAGAGAGAGAAACTGGAGTTAGAAATGCCAGGTGGTGAGTCTTTATCACTCTGCATAGCACCTACCAGCTAGCTGTGTGACCCTGGTAAGTATCTTAACCTCTCTGAGCCTGTTCCCTCATGCATCAAATGGGGATGCAGTATCTGCTCCTACTAATTTACATTTTCTGAAGAAACTGAAAGAGAAGTCATCCTATAAATGCAAGTGGATTTGTAAACTAATAATATACGGTCACAAATACACACCAGGTATTTGATGAGCTGAAGACTTCTTCAAAGGAGTTTTCTTAAGCTGTGAGACAAGAAACAGGCCACAGTGACCCATTGCCCACCAAGAGGGTTAGGGATCCCTGGAAAAAGGAAGACGAGACATAAATTTCTTAACATTTGAGGCCCCAGGCATTTTGTGATCAATGCCTGACTAGCACTACTTGCTTAAACACATTTCCTGCAGAACTTCCTGGAAAACGCTAAAATTGGGGTGGGGTGGAGGGATAAGACCTCGATAGTTAATGAGTTTAAGGGAACAGAAAAACGAGAAAACCAACAGCTACTCCTGAGCCAGGAGATAGCCTAACCATATCAGAGATAATAAATTGGTGGTAAGACCACCCACCCCGCCCCCGTGCTACTTCAAAAGCAAAGATTGACCTGAAGCACATTCTTCAGTCATTTTTGCAGGATTTAAACCCCCCCTGAGCACTCGAACACCACACTGACTGGAACCAGAGAACTGATGGTGTTGGCCCTTGCTGGCCCCATGACTTCAGTCTACCAGGACCTGGACTTAGTCAACTCAGGTTGATTTTTGCCCCAATTCTAGATAGAACTCTCCTCTGCCAAAGCCCCACCACACACACACACACACACACACACACAGACACTGTGAATATCCATGCACCCTTAGCTTAAAACTCCCCAATTTTCTTGACCCGGGAGACTGTTTTGGGAAATAGCCCTGGTGTTCTCCTTACTTGTCCCAAGTAAAAACCCTTCCTTTTTGTTTTTGTTTTGTTTTGTTTTGTTTTGTTTTTGCTTTTGTTTTAAAGATTTTATTTATTTATTTGACAGAGAGAAAGAGATCACAAGTAGGCAGAGGCAGGCAGAGAGAGAGGAGGAAGCAGGCTCCCTGCTGAGCAGGGAGCCCGATGCGGGCCTCGATCCCAGGACCCTGAGATCATGACCTGAGCCGAAGGCAGAGGCTTTAACCCACTGAGCCACCCAGGCGCCCAAAACCCTTCTTTTTTGTACTCTTTGGCTTGTTGTGTCTCTTGGCTCTACACCCACCAAGAGGTGGACCTAGTTCCAGGTTACAAAATTCGACACCCCAGAGGGACCTCCCACCTAACCCCTCTGAGATTCCCCAGCCCCCACCAGGTGATGCAGTGGGCACCGGCAGGTCACTGGCCAGAGGTCTGTGTTGCTCAGGAACCTGGGGAAAGGGCATGAAGAGAATTCCTATTGGTACCTGATGTGCTGGTTGGTACAACTGAATGGGTTCAGTAGCTGCTCTGGAAATTGTAATCAGAGAGGCCCTTCAGAGAGGTCAGCGGCAATTACCCCACAGATCAGCTTTCTGGCTCTGCCCCTATTTCAAGGGGCAGAAAAGGAAGGGCTCGAGGTCTGTGCAGTGATCTGGCCTGGTCTGGATGGGAAGCCTGGGGGATCATCCCTGCGTTCCTGAGTCCTGGAGGCTCATCAGGAATACCTGACCCAGGTGCCCCTGAATGTGTACTTTTAAATGATCAATCCTAAGAGCTTACTTATTAACCCTCCAGAGAAGGAAATTTTCAGCTGGCTAGAAACAGTCAAATCGATGGCTCCACCAACACTATTAGAGACCTCTTGGCAGGTGGAGACAAATCCTTAACAGAGATCCACGGTCAGGGATCTTCTTAATAAAAGAAGAAAAGCCCGTTTGGCAAATCCTTTGGGGGACTGAATGCTCTTTAGAGTTGAGCCTCGAAGTCCCCAGTAGAAGGAGGTAACAATGTCCTGGATCACTCTAAGTATGTCCCCTGTGCAGGTTCCTGGGATAAGAAAATTTTTAGGGTCCTACTAAGGATGGTTTTTTAAAAAAAAAATTTTTTTTTTAGGGCGCCTGGGTGGCTCAGCGGGTTAAAGCTGCTGCCTTCGGCTCAGGTCATGGTCCCAGGGTCCTGGGATCAAGCCCTGAATCAGGCTCCCTGCTCAGCGGAGAGCCTGCTTCCCCCTCTCCCACTCCCCCTGCTTGTGTTTCCTCTCTCACTGTGTCTCTTTCTGTCAACTAAATAAAATGTTTTTTAAAAAATTGAGGATTCTAAAACTCAGAAAGAAACTAATCCAAATGTTTTTCAGGTTCACGTGTTGTGGGATAATCTCTGGTAAATTAAAGTTTACGTCTTTTTGGCTTAATTAAAACAGCCATGTCTTTTGAAGTTCTTAATATATCAGACATAATACAGATAAGCAACCTTTATTCTACCTGAATTTATTAGCTAACTTCATGCTGTATCTGTTGCGATTCATCACAAAGAGGACTTAAAATGACAGCTGGTTTTGTCTGTCTCATGAAGTTTCCATGGGTAATGATGTGGTAAACAAAGGAAAAAGAAAAATTAAGTGTCCTTCCTACTTACAGCCCATTGACAAGTCCTTGAAACAGGCAGGGTGACCTCCCTCTAGACACTCAACTGCCTGGATGTTAATATTTTGCTAAGGGCGAAAGGCAATCTTAGTAAAATATCTCAAGGGGAGGGAGGGGATTTTGTAGGCAGACAGGGTTGGGGTCCCCAGAAAAGAAAGACAACACATAGCTTTCTTAACCTAAGAGAAGAACATTGCTTCCACTGGACTCTCGAGAACGCATTCCCTACCCCACACACACTCTGGACTCATACATGCATGAGTTGGAAGCCCTACATGGCCTGGTACCCACCCTGACATTCATACTGATCTGTTGGTTTTGTTTCCCTCATTTGAGAGGAGAGGCATTTATAGCTTCATCTTTGAAATATAGTATGGCTTCATCTGGGGGATGCGGGAAGGAGTGTGTTCATTCTGTCCCCATAGACTAGAAACACATGCTTCTAGGGCAGGCCCACAGGCTTGGGTAAGGTCACCTGGTTGAGGCAGTCAACCCTCCAGGGTGATGTGACAGCAGTGAGGATTACAGACCAAGTCACGGAGACTTTAGCTCCTGCACCACTATTCATTCCCCAAAAAGGAACTCATGTTTTGGCTTCAATGACCAGTGTATAAAGAGCCATAGGCAGTTGGGTAGAATTGTAAGTCTTCTACCCAACGTGACTTGTTTGCCTCTGGGAAAGTGTTCTGTTTGCTCTCCTAAGATTCTGCCAAGCGATTCATTCAAAACCAGTTTTTCATTATGTCATGGCATGAGGAAAGGATCACAGCGTATTGCATTTCCAGAGGAAGATTATAAAATGGACTGTACACCATGAACCTAATTATGTCTAAAAGAATAGCTTTGAAGCCTGTGTGTGTGTGGCTAAGCAGGTGGACAGCAGGAAGAAAGCTGCATGAAATTATTGTCAGCAGTGACCTTCTCGTGCCTTCTCATATTTTCCAACTTTCAAAGTAACAACTCATCATTTACATAGAGAATGGCACCCTTAAACAAACAAATCTGTCTGTTGGCACGTCTCCCGTGGCAGATCAGTGATGGTGCTCGTGAGCAGAGCCCCCTGGGGTTTGGGAGTCTGAAGACTTGGGTTTGCATTCCAGCACAGCCTTTGACTGGCCACTTACTGGGTGTCATTTGCCTTATCGGCCCCAAGTCTCTTCACCAATAAAATTAGTAGGACTTGCTTTGCGTAATTCTTGGGGTTACTGTTAAGATTCTAGATTTTAGAATAAGATAAGCATCAGAAAACTAGATCACGAATGGATAATTTTCTTTTTTTTTTTTTTAAAGATTTTTTATTTATTTATTTGACACAGAGAGAGAGAGATTACAAGTAGGCAGAGAGGCAGGCAGAGAGAGAGAGACAAGGAGAGGAGGAAGCAGGCTCCCCGCTGAGCAGAGAGCCCGATGCGGGCCTCGATCCCAGGACGCTGAGATCATGACCTGAGCCGAAAGCAGAGGCTTTAACCCACTGAGCCACCCAGGCGCCCACGAATGGATAATTTTCAAAGGACATCACGTTCTCTGGGTTGCCTTCATCCCTGTGGACTTGACTTTTTCTTTTTTTTTAAAGATTTTATTTATTTATTTGACAGAGAGTGATCACAAGTAGACTGAGAGGCAGGCAGAGAGAGAGGGGGAAGCAAGCTCCCAACTGAGCAGACAGCCCGATGCGGGGCTTGATCCCAGGACCCTGAGATCATGACCTGAGCCGAAGGCAGAGGCTTTAACGCACTGAGCCACCCAGGCGCCCTGGACATGACTTTTCAGCCTGTTTAGCTTGCTCCTCTCCTGTTACCTGGCTGTTAACGTGAGCAGTCCTTTGAGGTCTTAACCCAAGACCTCCTCCTAATCCTAACTTCTTGTCTCTCCCTAGATGATTCATTCCTAAGACTTCAGTTTCTACTGGTAAAAATGACTCACAAGTTTGTGTCTCCAGCCCAGACTTGAAATAGGAGATCTCATAGGAAATATGAGAACTTGACTTTCTTATAGCTACCTTGAACCTAACAAGTCCAAAATTAAACTTGTGGCCTGTCCAGATCCCACCACAATAAAGCTGGCCCTCTTCCTGGTTCTTTTCTCTGAGATTGTGACTAGCACCCAACCACATACACAAACAGAAACCCAGGGAATATCCCTAACTCTTCCCTTTCCCTGACCCCCCATACCCATTCCATCACCATTTCACATCCCAAATATCTCCTGAACCTTCACCCCTCATATTTGCACTGCCATCACAGTAGTCCAAACCCCAGTGTCTCTTACCTACATTATAACTATAGCCTCCAAACTAGGATTCCTGCATCTATTTGCTTTTCTATCTGGTCCATTCTCCATACTGCATCCAGAGAAAGCTTTTTTAAAAAATCAACTGCATTGGGGTGTCTGGGTGGCTCGGTCTGTTAATCATCTGACTTCTGACTTCTGCTCAGGTTGTGATCTCAGGGTACTGGGATCAAACCCTGTGTTGGGTTCCCTGCTCAGCAGGGAGTCTGCTTGTCCCTCTCTCTCTGCCCTCACCCCACCACTCACTCATGCTCTCACGCTCTCAAATAAATAAAATCTTTTTTAAAAAATCAACTGCATTGAGGTCTAATGTACATGAAATAAAATTCACACATTGAAGTACAAGGCCAATGAGTATCAACAAATGTGTACTTTCATGGACCAACTACCCAATCAAGATACAGACTATTTCCAGCACCAGGACACCCAGGTGGCTTAGTGGGTTAAGCGTCTGAATTCTTCTCAGATCATGAACTCAGGGTCCTGGGATCGAGCCCTGCCTCGGGTTCCCTGCTCCGTGGGCAGTCTGCCTGTCCCTCTGCCCTTCTCCCCATTCATGCTTTCTCTCTCAAATAAATTTTAAAAATCTTTAAAAAGGGGGGAAAAGACTATGCTCAGCACCTCAGCAAGTTCCCTTTACAGTCTATCCTTCTGCCACCCCTGGTCCCAGGAGACTGCAGAATCTCATTTTTTTACCTCATTTTTTTATCACTATAGAATAGTTTTGCCTGTTCTATAAATTTCATTTTTTTTCTTATTTTTATTATTATTATTATTTGCCCCAGGGATACAGGTCTGTGAATCGTCAGGCTTACACCTTTCACAGCATTCACCAAAGCACAAATCCTCCCCAATGTCCTATTTCAAACAAATGGAAATATACAGTAGGTACTCCTTTGTGTCTAGCTCATCATCATTCAGCAAAACAATAATGAGATTCACCCATGTCATGGTGTGTCAGCAGCTTGTTCACTTTTATTGCTGAGTAATATGTCATTGTATGACTGCATGCCACAGCATTATCTAACCATTCACCTGCTGAGGAGCATTTAGGTTGTTTCCGGGTTTTAGCTATTCGGTATTATCTTTTTCCTATCTTTTTACCAACTTACCTACTTCTTGATATTTAGTTCAACTCTTGATCTCAGGGTTGTAAGTTCGAGCCCCACATTGAGTATAGAGATTACTCAAAAATAAAATCTTATAAATAAATAAATGCACCTCTTGATAGTCATCATATGAGTATTACTTTTTAATCCGGTTAAATGATCTCTGCCTTTGGCAAAAAGGAGGAGAGAGTGAAGTGGCAAGCAGTGGAGAAGAAAGCTAATGGATTTCATTAATGGGATAAGTATAACAAGCATAAAGTATTTGTAGGCAATTGCCTTCCTCTTCCAAAAACTGGATGCCTGCCATGAATCCAGTGGTTTTAAAAGTGTGGTCTAGACTCCTGGGGCCCAGTGAGACCCTTTCAGGGAGTGTGTGAGGTCAAAATTATTTTCATGTTGAGGCGCCGGGGTGCCTTAGTCAGTTAAGTGTCCAAGTCTTGATTTCAGCTCAGGTCATGATCTCAGGGTCTTGGGGTGAAGCCCAATGTCCTTGTGGGGAATCCAGGCTCAGCGGGGAGTCTGCTTCTCCCTCTCCCTCTCCCCCTCCCCCTCCTTGTGCGCTCTCTCAAATAAATAATTAAGTCTTTAAAAAATATTTTCATGTTATTACTATAATATGATTTGCATTTTTCACTGGGTTAACATTTGCACTGATGCAGAAGCAATGGTGGGCAAAACTACTGGAGGCTTAGCATAAATCAAAGCAGTAGCACCGAGTTGTACTAGCAGTTACTGTACTCTTTCCAGGCACGCACACAGAGATTTAAGGAGAAAAAGTTTCATTTGAGTATACTTGATGAAACTGAAAATTAATTTTATTAAATCTCAACCCTTGAGCACTCCACTTTTGGAAACTACGCATAAGGCACTTCTGACAGTTTTCAAGAAAAAATGTAGTTGTGCAATTGTATGAGATGCAAACAGTAGATTTTTCTCAGGGCGCCTGGGTGGCTCAGTCAGTTAAGCATCTGCCTTCGGCTCAGGTCATGATCCCAGGGTCCTGGGACTGAGCCCCGCATCAGGTTCCCTGCTCAGTGGGGAGTCTGCTTCTCCCTCTCCCTCTGCCCTTCCCCTCACTTGTGGGCTCTTCTTTCTCTCAAATAAATAAAGTCTTTTTTTTTTTAAGTAGATTTTGGGGCACCTGGTTGGCTCAGATGCTGGAGCAACTGCCTTCGGCTCGGGTCATGATCCTGGAGTCCCAGGATAGAGTCCCACATCGGGCTCCCTGCTCAGCGGGGAGTCTGCTTCTCCCTCTGACCCTCCCCCATCTCGTGCTCTCTCTCTTTCTTTTTCAATAGATAAAATCTTTTTTAAAAAAGATTTTTTTCTAGAAAGGATAACATTTTTACTAACTTCCTAATGCACTTCTACAATACTTTCTTCTTCCTATATTTTTGGCTACTTTCTCTTTGAATGCTTATTTGTATGAGAATTTTTTTTAATATTTTTTATTTATTTAACAGAGAAAGATCACAAGTAGGCAGAGAGAGGAGGAAGCAGGCTCCCTGCTGAGCAGAGAGCCCGATGCAGGGCTCAATCCCAGGACCCTGAGATCATGACCTGAGCCGAAGGCAGAGGCTTTAACCCACTGAACCACCCAGGCGCCCCTCGTATGAGAATTTATGATTTCTATGGAAAGGATAAATTTCTCTACCACGGCACCATAGTGGATCAAACTTTTTTTTTTTTTTAACAGAGTTCACATATATTCCCCACCCAGCTTCTCCTACTGTTAACATCTTATATTGTTAGGATAACATCACAATGAATGGCCCCATACTGATACATTATTAACTAAAATCACTACTTAGATTTTCTTAGTTTTTACAGCGTGTTCTTTGTACTGCAATCCCAACATTACATTTAGGTGTCATATCTCCTTAAGTACCTTTGCATTGTGACAGTTTCGACTTCCCTTGTTTTTGATGACCTTGACAGTTTTGAGGAGTACCAGTCAGGAGTTTTGTATAATATCTCTTAACTGAGATTTGTCTGATGTTTTTCTCACAATTAGACTGGGGTTATGGGGTTTTTTTGGAGGAAGACCACAGAGGTAAAGTGCTATTCTCACTGCACCATATCAAGAGCATATACAATCAACAGGACTTATCGTTGTCAATCTTGATTATCTGGCTGGGGTGGTGTTTGTCAGGTTTCTCCACAGCACCATTTGTTGACTAGTCTCCTTTTTAATCGAAATGTTTAGTCCATTTACACTTAATTAATTATTGATATGGTTGAGTTATTTTTTAAGATTTTATTTATTTATTTGAGAGAGAGAGACCACAAGTAGGCAGAGAGGCAGGAAGAGAGAGAGGAGGAATCAGGCTCCCTGCTGAGCAGGCAGCCCCACTCGGGGCTCTATCCCAGGACCCTGAGATCATGACCTGAGCCGAAGGCAGAGGCTTTAACCCACTGAACCACCCAGGCGCCCCTCGTATGAGAATTTATGATTTCTATGGAAAGGATAAATTTCTCTACCACGGCACCATAGTGGATCAAACTTTTTTTTTTTTTTAACAGAGTTCACATATATTCCCCACCCAGCTTCTCCTACTGTTAACATCTTATATTGTTAGGATAACATCACAATGAATGGCCCCATACTGATACATTATTAACTAAAATCACTACTTAGATTTTCTTAGTTTTTACAGCGTGTTCTTTGTACTGCAATCCCAACATTACATTTAGGTGTCATATCTCCTTAAGTACCTTTGCATTGTGACAGTTTCGACTTCCCTTGTTTTTGATGACCTTGACAGTTTTGAGGAGTACCAGTCAGGAGTTTTGTATAATATCTCTTAACTGAGATTTGTCTGATGTTTTTCTCACAATTAGACTGGGGTTATGGGGTTTTTTTGGAGGAAGACCACAGAGGTAAAGTGCTATTCTCACTGCACCATATCAAGAGCATATACAATCAACAGGACTTATCGTTGTCAATCTTGATTATCTGGCTGGGGTGGTGTTTGTCAGGTTTCTCCACAGCACCATTTGTTGACTAGTCTCCTTTTTAATTGAAATGTTTAGTCCATTTACACTTAATTAATTATTGATATGGTTGAGTTATTTTTTAAGATTTTATTTATTTATTTGAGAGAGAGAGACCACAAGTAGGCAGAGAGGCAGGAAGAGAGAGAGGAGGAATCAGGCTCCCTGCTGAGCAGGCAGCCCCACTCGGGGCTCTATCCCAGGACCCTGAGATCATGACCTGAGCCGAAGGCAGAGGCTTTAACCCACTGAGCCACCCAGGTGCCCCAATATGGTTGAGTATAATGCTACCTTCTTGCTATTTGTTTTTCCTTTGTCTCTTCTACTTTGTTTCCACTTTTCTGCTTTTCTTTGAGTCAATTTGATATTTTTTAGTGTTCAATCCTATTCTATTGCCTTCTTAGTTACATTTCTTGTTATTATATTTTTAGTGGTTGTTCTAAGGTTAGGAATATGCATCCTTAATAGATCACGGTCTTTTTAGAACCAAGGCTGTACCTCTTTCCTCTTCACACTGGACACTTCATGTAAAACATTCCATATTTCCTACTACATTTCACACTCTACGCACCGCACACCTGACTCTACATTTCATGAATGGATATTGCTGCCTGTCACCCATTGCCAGAAATAGTTATCTCTTACATTTTGTCAAGTTTTTTAGAAGTTTATGCTGGGCAGTCTTGTCTGATAATAGTTAGTCCACCATGGCTGGAAACAGAAGTCCAAAAAATGCTTTATAAAATATAAGTCTGACTGTGTTATTCCTTTGGTTAAAATCCTTCCATAGCTCCACCACTCTGAAAGTAAAGATCTAAATTTTCAAATGGTTCTGCAGGATCTTTTATGATCTGAACCCCACCTACATCCCAATGTCATCCCTCCTTCTCCCTTTCCCACATTTCTTTGTTAGCTTCTGGCTTTTTTCCAATCTCTTGCCATGTTTTCTCCTACCACTCAGCTTTTGTATCTAATAGTACACCCCCTAACATTTTCCCATCCTTTTCACTAGTAATAAACCTATAATAAATAAAATACTGTGGAAACTGGCACAAGAGTCATGAGAACAGAGTCCAAAAACAGACCCAAGTGTATATGGGTTTTAGTACAATGAGAAAGGAAGGGGATTATGTACTAAAGAGTATTAGTTTGATGGGCTATTTGAGAAAATACAGGTTTATCCCTAACTCATCCCTTAATCAAAAAAAACTTCAGATAAAATATTAATAAGCAAGATGTATAAAAAGCTACTTCAAACTGATAAAAAGAAAACAGCTCAATATAAAAATGAGAAAAGGAAATGAACGGGCAATTCATGGACTTATAAACATGAAAATACAGGCAAATATAAGAAATGATGACTCATGAATGCAGTGTAATAAAACGTAAATTAAGATAAAATATTGGGCGCCTGGGTGGCTCAGTGGGTTAAAGCCTCTGCTTTCGGCCCAGGTCATGATCTCAGGGTCCTGGGATCGAGGCCCCGCATCGGGCTCTCTGCTTGGCGGGGAGCCTGCTTCCCCCTCTCTCTCTCTCTCTCTCTCTGCCTGCCTCTCTGCCTCCTTGTGATCTCTCTCCCGCTGTGAAATAAATAAATAAAATCTTAAAAAAAAAAAAGATAAAATATTGATAGTATCAGTGTAAGAAAGAGTATGGGGAAATAGGTGTCCTCTTACACCCTGAGAGTGCAGATTAATACTGCCAACTCATCAAGATTCTAAATGTACATACGCTCTGACCTGCTCTCACATTTTCAGGAATCTATCCTACAGAAATTACAGCAAGACCATAAAATTGCTTGTATCAGCAAAAAATGGGAACGAACCCAGATGCCTCTCAATAAGAATATATATAAATAAATTATAGTCCATGCACATATCAGGACATTATACATCCATTTACAAAATGAGGTAGCTCTGAATTACTTATGTCCACAGTATAATGTTGAGAATTTAAAGGAGTTGCAAAACAAAAACAACAGTATGAAACTAGTTACGTGTGTGTGTGCATACACACATAGAGAGGAATCTGGCCAGGTCCACATCAAACTTAGTTCTAAAGGGTAGGAACTGAAGAGGGAACAGAAGAACCCTTATTTTTTTAGTTTATATACTTATTTTTTTTTAAGATTTTATTTATTTATTTCACAGAGGGAGAGAGATCACAAGGAGGCAGAGAGGCAGGCAGAGAGAGAGAGGGGGAANGGAGCCCGATGCGGGCCTCGATCCCAGGACCCTGAGATCATGACCTGAGCCGAAAGCAGAGGCTTTAACCCACTGAGCCACCCAGGCGCCCTATACTTATTTTAATTTATTTTATTTACTTGACAGAGAGAGAAGGGAAGAGAATACAAGCAGGGGGAGAGGGAGAAGCAGAGTCCCCGCTGAGCAGGGAGCCCGATGCGGGACTCGATCCCAAGACCCTGGGATCATGACGTGAGCCGAAGGCAGATACTTAACCGACTGAGCCACCCAGGTGCCCCAGTTTATATACTTCTATATTAGAACGTTTTCATTTTTGTAATGTAAAAACAATTTGTCTGTGTGTGTTGAGATGGGACAGACTAGTCCAACTCTGCTCCTGGTAAACTCCTCTACCGTCTCGGCAGCAGGCACCATGACTGCCATCTGGTGGTCACACAGAGCCAGGATAAATTGGGTATCTGACGGTTTCTCCACGGCAGCCCTCTTGCAGTTTGGAGCCAGAAAAAAGGGGGTGGGGTGGGGTGGGAGGCTGTCCTGTGTTGTAGGATGTTCGGTAGCATCCCTTGCCTCTATCTTCTAGATGCCAGTGACACCCTCTCCCTAAAGTTGTGACAACTGAAGAGGTCTCTAGACTGGCAATTCTCCCCCGCCAAAGGGGATGGGGCAAAAATGACTCTGGTTGAGAACCCCTGATCTAAGAGAATGGACCATTCCATAATATATATAATCATCCAATCAGTATATTGTATGCCTGACATTAATATGTTAACTATCCTCCAATTAAAAAAAAAAATTGAGGGCGCCTGGGTGGCTCAGTGGGTTAAAGCCTCTGCTTTCGACTCAGGTCATGATCTCAGGGTCCTGGGATCGAGGCCCGCATCGGGCTCTCTGCTCAGCGGGAAGCCTGCTTCCTCTTCTCCCTGTCTCTCTGCCTGCCTCTCTGCCTACTTGTAATCTCTCTCTGTGTCAAATAAATAAATAAAATCTTTTAAAAAAAATTGAGATTCCCTAGCTTAAAATCCCCTTTTTAAATGCTTGCTTTATTATTTTCCTAAAAAATATCAGTAAGTATGTCCCTCAGCATCTAAATAAGGTAAAAGAAAATTGTCATTGATATTATCTTAGCTTGCCAGTACTGTCCTCTGTGAACAGTAAGAGATGAAAAACTTCTCCCCTCGGCCTAGCCCCGACCCTCACAGTTGCCTGGCCTACCCACTGAGATGCTCCTGTCATAAGCAGCTCTTCCGTTTTCTGCCCACATGGCCAAGGGAGCAACGCAAGCCCTGGGGGAAGGTAAACAGGTGGCTTTTGGGTGGGCAACTTTAAAATATGGGTATAATTTCCATTTCTGGGTATGGGTATAAAGTCCACTTCTGGGACTTTATCTTAAAGATACAACCAGTCAGGGGGTACGAGCGTGGCTCAGCCAGTTAGGTATCAGACTCTTGATTTCAGCTCAGGTCACCATCTTGGCTCAGGACATGATCTCAGGGTCATGAGACTGAGCCCACCTCAAGCTCCACACTCAGCTTGGAATCTGCTTGGGATTCTCTCCCTCTGCCTCTGCCCTCCTGCCTTTAACATACGCTCTAAATAAACAAGCAAACAAACAAACAAAATCTTAAAAAAAAGGAAAGACAGTTACATGGCAAAGATATACAGACGTGCCAATTAATACTCCAAAAGCAAACCTCAACCAATGAGGAATGGACGTTGGTGAATAAATACCCAGGTTCCTGGACCCTTCTTGGGCAAGTCTGAGATGTAGTCAACACAATCTCTCCAGGGGTCCACAGAGGCAGTGACCACAGAGGCAGTGAGGTCACCTGCTCATTAACTGCTCTTTATTGACTTTCTTTCCTCCCTGTTTCACTTTCCCATTCACTCACCATGCTTCTTAGGATCACCTCCAAATTAACTACTTGCCTCCAAACTCTTGTCTGAGTCAGCTTTGGGAGAAGTCCATGCTAAAACTGTGTGTGTTTAAACCTAAACCACTAAGTTATTCACGGGTCCTCATAATGGACTTATCCTCACCACACACACACAGGAAAAAAATAAGGGGAAAAAAATAAGGGCCTTTTATTTTATTTTATTTTATTTTATTTTATTTTAAAGATTGTATTTATTTATTTGACAGAGAGAGAGAGATCACAAGTAGGCAGAGANATTTTATTTTATTTTATTTTAAAGATTGTATTTATTTATTTGACAGAGAGAGAGAGATTACAAGTAGGCAGAGAGGCAGGCAGAGAGAGAGGAGGAAGCAGGCTCCCCGGTGAGCAGAGAGCCCGATGTGGGCCTCGATCCCAGGACCCTGAGATCATGACCTGAGCCGAAGGCAGCGGCTTTAACCCACAGAGCCACCCAGGCGCCTGGGCCATTTTTTTTTTAAATACTCGTTTATTTATTTTAGAGAGAGAGAAAGAGAGCATGTGCACAGGCGGGGAGGGGCAGAGGGAAAGAATCCTCAGGCAGTCTCCCCCGCTGAGCACATAGCCCTATTTGGGGCTGGATCCCACCGCCCATATCATGACCTGAGCTGAAACCAAGTCCAAGTCTGTTGCTTAACCAACTGAGCCACTCAAGGCCCCAAAGGCCATTTTTTAAAACATGAATTAACTGCTACTCGAATGCAAAGTGTTCTGTAAAGTTCTATAAAGTTACTTCCTCAAATGCAAAGTGTTTTGTAAAATTAGACATTTAATAGATTAGTTTTGGAGTTTCACAGTGAGCACTTTTCCTTTTGAGATGGACTGTTTAAGTCTACTTCAGTGTTTCTCCTAGAAAATTCATAATGGTTTTATAAGTCATTTTAGGTCTTTCAAGGAGGAATGTGATTGTGAGGGAAGGTTTGAAATAAAAATTTAGAGACAATTCATTTTAAGGACTGAAATATTTGACGATCATTTTGCACACCAAAAATATCTGCATTTTCCTGCCCTACTATATAATGTTCTTACTGTCAGTAAAAGAATCAGCCTGAATATTTCTCCCCAAAACTGAGGGAGGGTACAAAAAAGATTCCCATCTTTACTCTTTGAGAATTTAAATGCCTTGGTGAAGAGGGATGAAATAAAATCTTAGCACTCAGCACCATACAGCAAAGTTGAAGTGCATTCACATGCAGGGGGAATTGTGCCAGATGACTGCTCCTTCATACCAACACAAGAGTCCTGAGACAGGAAAAGGAGTCAGGTGGAGACAGATTGCACCCAGCCCACCTTGTCAGAAATGCCCACACATCGATTTGACTTAAGACACCATGCAAATGGCAGTCTTCCTTGGCCAGGGACAACATCGCCTGCAGTTTCTTCCAGTGCAGGCTCCAAAGGCTCTAGACTGAGTCCCGCGCCCTCTCTAAGGCGCCCTCGGCTATGCAGTCCACCTCTCCCGCACCCCTTCTTCCTCCCCCTCCCACCCCCCAGGAGGAATGGGTTCTCCCTGGACCGACGGTCAGTGACACTCCGAGCTCCCACAGTGCACACAGCAGGGCTCGGCCGCCGCACCGCAGCGGACCGCCCACGGCCGGTCCTCGGCGCCCGAGTCGCTGCGCTGCGGTCCGAGCCAGCAGGCGGGCCCCCGCCGGGCGGCGCAGCCTCTCCAGGAGCGACCGCGGTGAGCAGGTGGCTGGACCCGAAGCGAAGCCGCAGCGCCCGGGACTGCCTCGCTGGGGGGCTCCGGACATGGCGGCAGAGCCAGGACGCGAGGCTACGCGAGAATCCGTTCCACCCCGCAGTCTGCGATGACGGGTAGCTGCGCCCCGGGGTTAGCCGACCAGGAGCCCGCAGAAAGCCAAACGCGCACCCCAAGACAGACGGCGCCACACCCCTCGGCCAGGAAAGCAATGCGCCTGCGCACGGAAATCTTCCGGTCTCTGCGCAACGGCGTGGCTTGCTAGCCAATCAGCAGCTGCGGCGTTTCCCCGCCCCGCCTCCTCCCGACTCGTCCGCGTCTGGTCTCCATGACAACTCCCGAGTGTTTCCCCTCCCCCAAGCGGTCAACCCAACCTCAAAGAGCATCCGCGCCTAGAGGCGAAAGGCAGGAGGGAGGGGACTCATTTCTGTCTTGCTCGTCTTAAGCGGGTAGGGCCGTCGTCAGGGGAAAAGGTTTTCACGTCCCCACCTGACTGATGAACTAGAACAGCGAGAAAGGCTGGGTTCCAGAACCACGAACAAGAGGCCGATGAACTGCGTGAATGTGAGCATTCCCTAAAACAAAAAGCCAGAGGACACATTTTAAAAAGTGAAAAATAGGGGCGCCTGGGTGGCTCAGTGGGTTAAAGCCTCTGCCTTCGGCTCAGGTCATGGGATCGAGGCCCGCATCGGGCTCTCTGCTCAGCAGGGAGCCTGCTTCCTCCTCTCTCTCTGCCTGCCTGTCTGCCTACTTGTAATCTCTCTCTCTGTCAAATAAATAAAATCTTAAAAAAAAAAAAAAAGAAAAAAAAAGTGAAAAATAAGGGCGCCGGGCTGGCTCAGTCGGAAGAGCGTGGGACTCTTGGTGTCCTTGTGAGGTTGAGCCCCACCTCGGGGGAGAGATTTTAAAAATAAATAAATGGCCTTAAAAATAAAAGTTAAAGAGTATTTTTAAAGTTAAAGATAAAAGTGAAAAATAACCACCGGCAACCAAGGAAACAAAAAAGACATATCCTCCCAAAATGGCAGAGAAGACGGATGACCTTGTAGCCAACATAGAAAGCAAAGAGCTCTTCGCGAGGGGCAAGGAAGGGTGCGCACGAGGAGGGAGTGAACCAAAGCATTAAAGGACAGGGCCAGCGATTGCCCTCTACTGGGATCAGCCTTGGAGGAAAGGACCCCCCTAACTCATCTGTGATTTACAAGCCTTCTCTGCTGGAGAACTTTCCTCTCGTGGCAAACAGAACAACGACATAAATCCACGCGACACTGGATGAGGAGTAATTCTGAAGCATCACAGGAATCTCATTCCAGTCTCAAATGACAAATAAAAGGAAGCAAATCTCACGAATTTTCTCTTTTTTTCCCTAATTTCCTCAAACTCTTGATTTTACTCCACAGAGAAATCTCTGAATCCCTTCTCGTGTGCCCTTATTACCATGTCAGTCATCAAGTATAAAGCAGCGGGAGAGGGCGTGATTCAGAAAGCCTTCTTCAGGAAGGACTATCAGTCCCCATTCTCTGCTCTTAAGAGGCCCCTGGCCTTGTCACAGTCATGTATCTTAAGGACTACATAGAAGCTGTCAAAAACACTGGCCTTTTTCAAAGGGACTGGTAAGTAAGGTTGCACTGTTCTACCCAAGGAAAACCACTCTGACTTTCCTATATGCTATTTAATACCTTATTACACTTACAGCAGTTGCCTAAGTAGGCACCATAACCTGGATTATATTAGAGAAGGCACCTCTTAATCCAGAACTCTTTCCTTTGGAGCCTACACAGGAACAAATCCCAGACAATACTGTCGCATCCAACAAGGCTCCCTTTGGGTAGTGTCTTAACGTGCAGAGTGCTCTGACTCTGAGCTCTGCCTCTAAGTCAATACAGAAGCCATCTACTCTTGGCATATTGTCTTCCCGAAGGCTCCCAGATTGTACAACATGGAGAAAAGCCAAGTTCTGACATCGTAGCCCCATCAGTCACTGATGCTTCTACCATCCCTAGCAAGTGATTTCATTGTGCCCTGGTGATTGGCATTCTCAGTAGCCTTCCTCAATCCTTATTTCAGGGCCACACGTACGTACAGACACATGCAGAGAGGCAGTAGAGTAAACAGGTAAAGAACAAGGACTCTGGAGCTGAACTTCCTGAGTTTAAATCTCAGCCTCACACTGTTTCCAGGTCGGCTAGTGACTTTGCCTTTCTGAGTCATGGTTGCCTCCTCTACAAATTAGGAATAAGGTGTGCCTATTTAAGGGCATTGTTGAAAGAAATGAATGAGTTGATGCATACAAAGGTCCCTGAACAGTGTTTAGCATGTAATAAATCTTTACTACAAGTATTAGCTATTATTGTCATGGAAATCCTCTGAAAGGGGTCTGGGAAGAACTAAAATACAAAGGAAAAACAAATGGCAGTTTATACACTGAATTCTGCCTTTATGCTCATAAAAGGAAAGGAATGGAATATCAATGTCCACCTCTTGAGTTGCATTTCTAGGATAAGGGCAAAAACCAGGTAGCTTTCCTTTCTTACATTTAGTAAAGAAGAGATTTAAACGAGGTCTGCCTTACAAACTGGGGCAATTATCCAGATACCTAAGGCCAGATTTATTTGGGGAAATGGATTTTTTTACCTAGATGAAACAGAAAATTTCTCAGTTCTCCATGATGCTGTATCATAGCGCCCTTCCTACTAGGATGAATTGGCATATCTTCTGATACAATCATCTCTGGACAATTGAGCAGAAGTACACACATGTATTGGCTGTGCCTCTCCGTTCTTTGGAGAAACAAAATGACTTCCAGTAGTGAGCCCCTAAGGTGGAAATAGAGTATTATCAATATTATCCTTATAAATCTCTGCATTTGCTCATAAAATGTAGTTACACAGCTTTGTGTATAACTCTGATAACACATGCTATTATGTGTTCATATGTATAAGTAAACAATAGAATGTTATATATGTAAAGCATAATTTTACAGTATTTCTAATTTCACTAATTTATCTATTGGGCTTTTTTGGAGGGGGGTGTCCTGGAACATATGCTTGAATTCTTATTAAGGAAAATGTGAGTATGATATCATTTTCCCCAAGATGTTTATCTCAAGCCACTATATTTTGTATGTATGACTTTGGCAAAACATATCCAGAAATCTTCTAATGTGTGATGCATATCAAGGTACTATATGGATGACTTCTCGTTGAAAAACTCATCTTATATGAATTTTTAAAATCGTGTGTAAGTTATTACTTTGTTTAAAATCAACAATAAAAGACCTAACAAGATAGTTACTTTCTTAATGGGGAGAACTGTGTTAAAGCTGAAAATAAAACCAGATATTAAGATCGAACTAAAAATGTTTTATAGGCTTATATGAGGGATATAATGAGTGGCAAAGGTTTTCAGAGGAGGAGGTTATTTTCAACTGTGCTGGTCAAGAAGAAGGCGACACTTTAAGTTGGGTCCTAAAGGAGACTAACCTGCAAACTGAAAAGAGTGATAATGTGCGGGGGGCCTGGGTGGCTCAGTGGGTTAAAGCCTCTGCCTTCGGCTCAGGTCATGATCTCAGGGTCTTGGGATCAAGCCCCACATCGGGCTCTCTGCTCAGCAGGGAGCCTGCTTCCTCCTCTCTCTCTCCCTGCCTCTCTACCTACTTGTGATCTCTCTCTGTGTCAAATAAATAAATAAAATCTTTAAAAAAAAAAAAGAGTGATAATGTGACAACTACCTCTTGATTAAAAAAAATAAAATAAAATAAAAAACAAACAAACAAAAAAAGGATTAATGCCCCCTCAGAAAAGGCAGAAAGCCCTGCTTTAATCAACAAAGATCTCTTCCTGCAATCCTCAAATCAAGCCTGGGGTCACCATACAGTGAGCTCATCACAACAGTGAAAACTATCCAAGCTTATTGGAGGAATTTGAGATGTAACATGTATATTAATTTTCCCTTCACTCAACACAAGTAAGTCAATCACAAGCAGTTTTAACCACATAAATTAGTTTTAACCATATAAATTCGTTCTGAATCAGGTTGTCATAGATGAGGCCTCTGAAGGATGGAAGGGCAAAGGTTTCTCCACAACCCAAACTGGCTCCGGGAAAGAAAAGTTTTCCGCAAGGACCTCGCTATACCTAAGATGTTAACTAACATTATTTGAACAGCTCTGATTATAATAACAAGACACCGCTATGGAGGACTCTTTTATTTTCTTGCCTCCAATTTCTAAAAGTTACTAAGAATTTCATGTATTTCAAAAATTATTTCCAGATGTCACCATTTCTTCGGGGTATTTTGTCTTACAATTTTCAGAACAAAAACTCTTTATTCCTCTATCTTCAGTTGTGCTTTTCAGCTCTGCAACTCAAGCCCTGTTGAACGTCAAGCTGTAGCTAACACTTTAAATAGAAGAGAAAGACAGGAAAGTCAGTGAGAAGGGAGAGTTCAAAGTAGCCCTTTTAGTGAGGACAGTACTGCTAGGGGTAGGAATGATTGTATATTAAGGCAAAGATTTACAGAAAGGTGGTATTCAAATATACGATCAACCACAAGTCTATTTAACTTGGAGACACGAGCAGTATTCCAATCGGTACAAGGAGGGGCAATGAGCTCAAGTTTGAACAACTGGAATTCCTTTGCATGTTGGAACAGCCTATTCCTGGGACTAGGGAAAAAATCACTTCACCGTGACATCAGTCATTTTCAGGTACAGATGAAAACACACACACAGAAAGACTGGCCCTCAAAATAAAAAATTGTGATAATATAATTATCACAATTATAACAACTCATGAAAGTAGGATTCTTTGGTATTTAACAAAGTGACGAGTCTGAATGACCACACATTCAGGGTGATTCTCCACTGTGAAGTCTCTGATGCCTAATGAGGGCTGAACTACACCTGAAAGCTCTGCCACATGCATTACACTCACAGGGTTTCTCTCCAGTGTGAATCCTCTGATGCTGAGTAAGATGGGCACTTCTGCTGAAGGCTTTCCCACACTCATGACAATCAAATGGTTTCTCTCCAGTATGAATCTTCTGATGTTGCGTCAGGGATGAACTCTGGCTGAATGCTTTCCCACAATCTTTACAGGTGTAAGGTTTCTCTCCAGTGTGGGTTTTTGTGTGTTTTATGAGAGTTGAGGTCTGGCTGAAAGCTTTTCCACATTCTCTACACTTATAGGGTTTTTCTCCAGTATGAGTTCTCTGATGTCGAATAAGGGCTGATCGATCACTGAAGGCTTTCCCGCAGTCATTACAGGTGTAAGGTTTCTCTCCAGTGTGAGTTCTCTGATGTTGATAGAGGTGTGAGCTCTGACTAAAGACCTTGCCACATTCACTACATTCATAGGGTTTCTCTCCAGTGTGAATAAACTGATGGACAATAAGGGAAGAGTTGTGACTAAAGGCTTTCCCACATTCACTGCATTCATAGGGCTTCTCTCCAGTATGAATAAACTGATGTTCAATACGGGATGAATTGTGACTGAAGGCTTTACCACATTCATTACATTCATAAGGTTTCTCGCTAGTATGAATTCGCTGATGTTGAATAAAGTGCGTTATCTGAATAAAAGCCTTCCCGCATTCATTACATTCATGGGGTTTCTCTCCAGTATGGATTCTCTGGTGTTGAATGAGAGAGACGTTATGATTAAAGGCTTTCCCACATTCCTTGCATTCATATGGTTTCTCTCCAGTATGAATTCTCTGATGTACTGTAAGGGCTGAATAATTACCAAATGTTTTTCCACATTCACTACATTCATAAGGTTTCTCTCCATGTTGGGTTCTCTGATGTTGAATAAGTGGTACATTCTGAATTAAGGCTCTTTCGTGCACATTGTGTTCTTTCCCACCGTGAACACTCTGATGATGTTTGGTAAGGTGTGGGCTCCAGGTGTAGACTCTCCTAACTTCATGGGACTTCTCTCCAGTACTAGTTTTCTGATGTTCAGTGCAGCGTATCCCATGACCAAAGGTCTTCCCATATTGATTACATTCCAATTTTTTTTCTCCATTATGAACTATACAATGTTGAACATAAACTGAGGGATCACTGAATATTTTACTACATATATTACACTGAAGAGCTTTCTCATTTGCGCTATCTTTCTGATGTCTTATTAATTTTAAATTCCGCTTCAAGCTCTTTCCCTGAGCATCAGATGTATAAGGTCTCTCTTCTTCAGGGTGTCTTGATTGTATAACAAAGGCTGACTTCTGACTAACATGTCTGCCAGATTCAAGACATTTGGGGTTACTATCAGCTATAGACGTTCTGTTCTTGCAGAGAACTATTGCTTCTTTCCAGAGTCTATCTTGAGCATCCTCTTTGATCTCTGTGTACCCCCAGGCTTCCTTCAGACTGAAAGTCCTCACATCAGCCCCTGTGCTTGTCTCCATACTTATCCCCTGGTAGGATTCTTTTCCAGAAAATCCCTCCTTTGGATCTGACTTTCTGGTCTCCAAATCTGGAGGGGAAAAGTAAAAATGTTCCCTGTACTAGACAAAGGAAATGACTAAAGTAGGAATGAGATAATAAAATTGCATAAATACCATTAGTCATAAATATAAGTCAAGTAGTCAACAGATAATTTACTGAACACCCATTATGGGCTAGGCACTGTGTTATATGCTAGGATTCAATGATACATGAAGCAGATATAGTACCAGCTCTTTTGAGATTTACAGTCTTTGGGGAAGTATTAAATAATTTCAAGAATGATGAATGCTGTAAAATAACGTGTTAGGGAGATTTTAATTGGGAATGATCAGTACTGTACATGGGAAAGATAGCTGCCCCTAGCCGTTGAACCACTAGAATCTTCCCTGGCTTTTGATACCACTACCACCAGCAGTCCTCTGTGTCCTTTGTCTGGAGTTCACTCCAGGTATGGTCATCCTTCAATGCCTACATTTTCCATTTCCACTGGTACCGTTCCCCAGTAATCTCCTTGGTTATGCCTGAAGTTGCTGTTGGATTCAGTAAGATCATAAACCATATTTTCCTTTGCTACCCTGAATATTAGCATTTGCCAGAGATTTCCTTCCGCTTTCACTTTTTTCCCTCTCTGGGCCTCCCAAAATACACACATACGCACCCCCCAAAAAGACAAAGAGGGCCAACGTTTAGGAGAATGCAGAAATTTTAGGAGGATCAGAGGATTAGGCTTACTGCTAGTACCAGTTTAGCTTTCTTATGGGTAAACTATACATCACATACATTTTAATTGTTGTAAAGTTGGGACTTTGTAATTAGGGATCTTGTAAGTAGTCTTTCAGCCTTATCAAGGGTAGGACAAACAGCACATGTGTTTTGCAAGCTGGACTATTTTCAAAGTAACCTTAGTATGTGGCTTTGATAACCTTATATAATGTAGAAAAATGAAAGTTAAAAGAAGGCAATGTAAGTTAACCAGGGGAGAGAAATGGCAGCAGGGGACTAATCCACTATCAGGTTAGCCAAAAAGAAGGAACAACCTGTTAAGTCCAATGGACATTCTTCATGTCTGTACTTGACCTCTCAAGCCTCTATCACTACGCCCACCTCCCCTCCTTGAAATGCTCTTTTCTGTGGGCTTCTACGACAATAACCTGACCTGGTTTCCTTCTACTCTGGCCACCCTTCCTGAGTATCCTTTCTGGATTCCCTTTCCTTCATTTATATTGATAAAATTTGTATAACATACCTCTACTGCCATCACCCATTATTAAAAATTATCACTATTTTATTATTTTGACACCATTTTCCCCCATGTGTTTTTTTAAAGTACACAAGTGATAGAGATATGTACAGATATAGATTAGACAGCTAGCAGATACTTAAATGTGCATGTTCATTGGGCTTCTAAGTTCTCTTGCAACTCTTTTCATGCTCTATTTCTCTATTTTTTTTTAAGATTTTATTTATTTATTTGACACAGAGAGAGAGATTACAAGTAGGCAGAGAGGCAGGCAGAGAGACAAGGAGATGAGGAAGCAGGCTCCCTGCCGAGCAGAGAGCCCGATGCGGGCCTCGATCCCAGGATGCTGAGATCATGACCTGAGCCAAAAGCAGAGGCTTTAACCCACTGAGCCACCCAGGCGCCCTATTTCTCTATTTTCATATTTCATCCACTCCCACGACTTTAATTACCATCTATTCTCAGATGATTCTCAAGGCTGCACCATCAGTTAGGATCTCTTTCCTTCATCAAGATCTATTTGGCATCTCCTCCTTATATTCATCTACCTTCCAGACACCCCTACTTAGACCAGAGTTTCTCAACTGCAGCACTACTGACATTTTGTCAGGACAAGTCTTCTGGGAGGGGCTGTCCTGTGCACGGTATGATACTTGGCACCACTGGATGCCCATAGCATCCTCCCAGTCTTCAGACATGTCCCCTTGGGGCAAAATCGCCCCTATCTGAGAACCACTGGTTTAGATCTGCTATAGACTCTTCAAACAAAATAAACAGAACTCATCTTCCACCCCACCCTCTCTAAATTTGCCATTTCTCCTGTGTTTTTCATCTCAGGGAAGTGAACTTCCATCTACCTACACAGCCAAGCCAGAAACCTGGAAATCATCTTTGTCTGTTTCTCCCTCACCTTCTACATCTAGTCAGCAAATTCTATCAATTTTACAACCTTAAAATTGGATGTAAGATCACACTCCTTAAACTCACATTCAAATTATTTCATTCTCTTCATACTTTTTAGGCAGGAAAAAAAATAGGTACAACAAACACAAAGTAAATGAAGGAGAGACTCCAGCTACTAGAAAGGAAAAGGGAATGACCTCATAAAATGCCAGAGTGAGGCACAATAGTGATCACTGGATCAAGTGTCAGGTTTATAACTTAAGAAGGAAGTACCCTTCCTTGAGTCTGGGAAGTAGAGTTAGGCTAACAAGACTCTGATATGTCCAAATGAAGAAGAGACTTAGGAAGGGCCCCAGCATTTTCTATACACCTGGAGGATTTGGGGAAGAACCCCTAACTCATATTTCAAAAGATGTCTGCTTTGTTCTTACTTACGTATGCAGCCACTTTTTAGCACTTCTCTCTCCTGTGTCCATGGGTTTACTGCTTGTTCCAACTGGGAGATGATATCAGGTTTAGAAAATGGAAAGCCTACTCAAGGGAAAGAAATAGAATGTGACTGGAAGTTTCCAAGACAAAGGATCACCCCATTTTCAGTCCCACTCCTGTGTTTTCAAGAGCAGAAAACAAGATAACTAATTGTCAAAGCAATTAATACATTTTCTACCAAAGTAGAGTGAGAAACAGTTTAAGGATCTGTCCTGGATCCTGGAGGAAAATGTTAACCAATGCTTGATTTCTTGCTTGCTTGCTTGCTTGCTTGCTTGCTTGCTTGCTTTCTGAGGGCAGAAGGAGGACCAGAGGAAGAGGGACAATCAGAGTCCCTGCTGAGCACAGGGTCCCAGACAGGGCTGGATCCCATGACCCTGAGATCATGACCTGAGCCGAAATCAAGAATCAGATGCTTAACCAACTGAGCCACACAGACACCCCCCCAAAGCCTCTTTTCTGGTCATCCCCTAATAGGAGCATGGGAAGCTTTAGAAAGCAATGGCATCCCAAAATGCCTACCTGAGGCGAGGACCCAACCTTACCCAAGGAGACCAGGTTCCTATAGTTCTCAAGCATTACATCCCTGTACAAGTCTCTCTGAGCAGGGTCCAGTTCTCTCCATTCTTCCTCAGTGAAATTCACAGCCACATCCTTGAAGGACAAGCCCTGAAGCACCTGCATGGGGTTCGGAAGTGATGGCCGAATAAGGCAGAATTAGGGGAGATTCACAGAATGGAGAGGAAATGGATCCAACTACATTCATAGTGTCAAAGGCATACTGACTCGTAGGCTAAAGAGTCTTAAAATGTATATACCCTTTTGACATACTGATCTTATATCTAGATGTCAATTGTAATAAAATGACCACAGATATGAGTAAAGAGTTATCAACAGATTCTTCATCCATTATAATTTACAATAGCAAAACAGTTCAAAATAACCTAAATGTTTGTAGAGAGTGGCAGAAGCTCCCAACTGCTCACTAAAGTACACTTCCCCTCCTCATCTTTCTAGGTGGACAAACATTTCCCAATCTCCTGTGCAATTAGATGTGGCCATGTGACTGGGTTTAAGCCAAGAGAACACAAGCAGAAGTGAGATGCACCATTTCCAGGCCTGACTCACATATGTCCCTCCATGATATTTTCCCCGTGTGGCTGGGCCATGGAGATGACCCCAAAAGTGAGTTTGGGAGCCATGTGGTAGAGATATTAGAGCTTCAGATAGCTCAAGGCCCTGAATGGCCACCCTAACAACATGTGACCCAGTCATATGGTTACAAGAACAAGAAATAAACCTCTATTATACTAGGGCCATTACACATTTTGGGTCTATTGGTTACACCAGTTACAAGCTAGCCAGTTCCAATTAATTCAGAAACTAGCACTCTGAAGTACAAGGTATCATAAACACCTAAAATATACCAGGGCATTGGCTTGACATTCAGGTGGCAAGCTTCAGAGAAATAGGTAGTTAAGACTAGAATGATGTAGGCTCTTGATCCACGCTGGCAAAGTAATTAGTACCTGGGAAAGCAGACCAAAAGTTCACTGGACCTGTTGCTCTGGGGAAATAAGATGGAAAGAGCCAGAATGCTAGCTTGTGCCGGATGCGTCCAGATATATTTAGCAAAGAAAGAAAGAGTTGAGCTCAGGAAGGAATTAACCAATTTTCAAGCTAAAATAAATGGAATGCAGAGTCCAGAAATTTGGGGCTTCACATGGTTGGAAAAGCAAACTGTTTCTAGATCTTATACAAACGTAAATCTAAAAAAGGCTTTGAACAACAAAGGCCCATGGAAACTTCTCAGCAAAACAAAGTGACTTAGTCCTATAAAAAAGATCAAGTTAAGGACATGGCATTGCCATCCAAGCCTATTGTTTAGCAAGCCTTAAGATCATCTTCATTAAGAAAGAGTCATGGTACAATTATCATATGATCTCTCTGATATGAGGAACTGGAGGGACAGGGTGGGGGGTCATGAGGGGTAGGGAGGGAAAAAATAATGAAACAAGATGGGATGGGGAAGGAGACAAACCATAAGAGACTCCTAATCTCACAAAACAAACTGAGGGTTACTGGGGGGTGGGAGGCTAGGGATAGGGTGGATGGGTTATGGACATTGGGGAGGGTTTGTGCTTTTTTGAATGCTGTGAAAGATGTAAGCCTGATGATTCACAGACCTGTACCCCTTGGGCAAAGAATAAAAATAAAATTAAAAAAAGAAAAAGAAAAAAAAAAAAGAAAGAAAGAGTCATGGTAAATAAGAAACTGAGAAATATACCGAGCTTGAGACTTACATCTAGGAAAGAATTTGGTGTGTGATTCTTAGTATATGGCAAACAGATCAGAAGCTTAAGGGTTTTTTTGTTTTTTTGTTTTTTTTAATTTTATTTATTCATTTGACACAGAGAGAGAGATTACAAGTAGGCAGAGAGGCAGGCAGAGAGAGAGGAGGAAGCAGGCTCCCTGCCGAGCAGAGAGCCCAATGTGGGCCTCGATCCCAGGACCCTGGGATCATGACCTGAGGCGAAGGCAGCAGCTTTAACCCACTGAGCCACCCAGGTGCCCGAAGCTTAAGTTTTTATAAGACAATATATCCATGATTTCTTTTTTTTTTAAAGATTTTATTTTTTTATTTGTTTGTTTGCCAGCGAGATAAAGAGAGAGAGCACAGCAGGGGGTAGGGGCAGAGGGAGAAGCAGACTTGCTGCTAAGCAGTGAGCCCAATGCAGGACTCGATCCCAGGACCCCGGGATCACGACCTGAGCCGAAGGCAGGTGCTCAATGGACTGAGCCACCCAGGCGTCCCATATCCATGATTTCAGTGTACTTTGTACTTCCTTTTTTCCTGTCTCAGAAGAAGCGGTACCTTTCCTCAGTATTTAGCCATTTATGTCATTGACTTCCCAAATAGTTCTTCTCAAAAAATCTTATCCAGAGCATCTGGGTGGCTTAGTCGGTTAAGTGTCTGACTCTTGATTTTGGCTCAGGTCATGATCTTAGCTGAGGTCGTGAGATCGAGCCCAGGCTCTGCGCTCAGGCAGTCTACTCAAGATTTTCTCTCCCTCTTCCTCTGCCCATCACCTTGCTCTCTCTCTAAAGTAAATAAATACAATCTTAAAAAAACAAAAACAAAAAAACCCTACTCACCCTTCAGGGCCTACTTCAAATCTCACTGTTCCTATTAGCCTGGGGCTCCTTAAAACGGTTTAAAGATGCTGGCTGGAGCGCCTGGGTGGCTCAGTGGGTTAAAGCCTCTGCCTTCGGCTCAGGTCATGATCTCGGCGTCCTGGAATCGAGGCCCGCATCGGGCTCTCTGCTCAGCAGGGAGCCTGCTTCCTCCTCTCCCTGTCTCTCTGCCTGCCTCTCTGCCTACTTGTAATTTCTCTCTCTGTGTCAAATAAATAAATAAAATCTTTAAAAATAAATAAATAAATAAATAAATAAATAAATAAATAAATAAAGATGCTGGCTGAATGAATGAAGCCTTCCCAAATCTCTCTCAGCCAGACACATTTGCTCACTCTCCTCTGGAATCATACAATATTTTCCCTAAAGCACTTTATTAAGTAGGGCATCAGTAAATTTGCTGATTTGTGCCACACAGGTTGTGTGTATGGGTCTTTTCTCCCCATGGAGAACATTCTAAGCAGACGGATACAAAAGATATCTCAAGTGCCTTTGCTGATCTAAGCCAAATGCCTCAAGGGGACAAGGAAAACCTGACTCTCTCCCAACCATGCTCTCGGTCCTCCATCCTCTATCGCACTGATGGGAGAGAATGCCAAGCCCCCGTCTTCAGTGCTACTTCCACACAATAAGCAACACCCAGTTGCCATGTTGTTGGCAGTCCATCCCACCCTCTTAATCCCATCTTTGAAAACCGGGGCCGAGATTAATAGAGCTGAGGAGCTTCATGCAATGAGAGAGAAATTTACTTGCTTCAGGAATTAAGATGAGATTTTAGAGATGAGTGGAAAATCCCCAACTCACCTGGGACTTTGCTCCTTGGAGAAGAGCAGCCATATTCTCCTCCTCAAGATACCCCTTTTGGAAAAGGGCAGACTCCCTAGATGGCAGACCTGGAAGGGAAGAATAATAAAGGAATCCAGTTTATTACTATGTGTCTCAGACCTGCTATTTTTTTTTTTAAAGATTTTATTTATTTATTTGACACAGAGAGAGAGATTACAAGTAGTACAAGTAGGCAGAGAGGCAAGCAGAGAGACAGGGAGAGGAGGAAGCAGGCTCCCCGCTGAGCAGAGAGCAGGATGCGGGCCTCGATCCCAAGACGCTGAGATCATGACCTGAGCCGAAAGCAGAGGCTTTAACCCACTGAGCCACCCAGGCGCCCTCTCAGACCTGTTATATTAGAAATAGCCACTTATGACAAAAGGTGCCCCTAACCTTGGCTGTCATATGGTTGGAAGGATCCCACAGACACCTGTATGGAGGCTTCCAAGATAACCTCAGAGAGTAGACTGAATGTAGCTTAGGGCACAGGAAGCGCCAGCCACCAGATCATGAGTATTCCAGGCCCCCGCTAAGACTGCCGCCATCCTAGGTTCGTGACACCGCACACGTGATCCACTAAATCGTAGCCTGTCATCTCGTACCCCCCTGCATCCCAAGCACCCAACATAGTATGCGGAGTGGCAGGAGGCCCAAAGTGTCGTGAATGAATTCATGATCCCCCTAACTCCTCTGACTCCATGCCCATCAAGCAACCTGCTGCTCAAGATTTCCTTCCCCATTTTGACTTTTTTGCCTACTGGGAGAAAACTGATAATATTAACTTTGAGCACTTCTTTGAGCTTATCTTTGGGTGGTAGGGTTATGCGTCATTTATTTTATCCTCTATATAATTCTGTCTTCCTAATATTCCACAGTTTATTATTTCTTTAACTCTCACTCTCCCCCACCACCAAAAAGCAATACCTAAAGTTCCTTGTGGGGGGCGCCTGAGTGGTTCAGTCAGTTAAGTGTTGGACTCTTGATTTAGGCTCAGGTCATGATCTTGGGGTCCTGGGATCGAGCCCCGCATCGGGCTCCCTGCTCTGCAGGGCAAGTCTGCTTTTCCCTCTCCCACTCCCCCTGCTGGTGTTCCCTCTTTCGCTGTATCTCTCTCTGTCAAATAAATAAATAAAATCTTTAAAAAAAAAAAAAAGTCTCTTGTGGATTTCTTTGGGGAAGGAGGAATTTCAAGCCCTTATCATTATAAACAGTACAGAGTTTCATGATTTAAAAAACAAATCTATGCCCCTACCATGCTTTCTCACTAGAACAATGGCTCTGGAGCCTGCCTGCCTGCTTTTAAATCCTGGCTCTGCATGGCTGTAGGCAAGTTCCTTCTGTGCTTCAGCTTCCCCATTGGAGAAATGGGAATAACAATGGTACCTACGTCAAAGCATTGTGCATTAATGCATATAAAGGGCCTAAATCAGTACCTGATACAAAATAAGCATTCAGTAAAGGTCATTTATCAGTTAATTCTTATTCTTATATTTTCTGCATATCACCACTAACCAAAATTGTATAGGATTTTCTTTTTATCCTTTGTTTTATGAAAACAAAGGTATCATCAGTGTATATGGTCATACGCCAAGCTCCTACTTCCCCACAGGATGCCTGTCCTCTCCCTGTACTAAAATCTGACAATCAGTGAAGGATGGGGCAGAGATGGGAACTTGGAAGGTTCAGGACCTTCGGAAATCAGAGGGGCTGAGGTCAGGATGTCTGGGAAAACCAAACAGACTGAACCTAGACCATGGAAGCCCCTTCTCTTCTGGGCCATCCTTTTGTATCTCCTTAAGAGAGAATATTTCTTAGAAGAGATTGAAAGGAAGTCAGGTGCAGTTCTCAATCCGGCCAGAATTGGGCAGTGGACCCTGGAGATGCAGGCCCCAGTTCTGCACTTGACCTCTCCCATGTACTAGAATACCAGATCAAATCATCTGCTTCTGCAGGACCATTTCCTTTTCTCTGTCCTCGACTTGCCCCCTCTCATCCTTTGGAGATGCATCTGGTATAATAGAATATGGAGAGTGAGATGTCCTACTTTTTAGAGCTTCAAGTAAAAAGGGAATGATAATAGTAAAATTACTACTACTTATGGAGCACTCACCATGTACCAGATGCTTTCCATAAATCACTTGTTACAAATGAGGAAACTGATGACCGGCCCAAGGTCCCAGAGCGGCCCACACACATTTTACAAGACTGCTGCAAAGAAAAACTAAAATGAGATTATGGTGTGCACATGCTAGGTGCCCAGCTAACAGCAGAAGCCTCTCGCACTTGTGTTTCTTACCTCTGTTCTGGAGTTTGTGGCTCTAATCCTCCATACCCACAGCCTTTGCACCATTTGGGTAAAGCAACTTCACCCAAATCCTCCATGTCTCTTCCTGGGGATTACCAGCATTCTCCCAGAGACTCTAGCAAGAGATTCTGGATTGAATTCTTCTTTTTCATTGTATTTCTTCTTTCATTCTCTGAGACCCCACTCATAACAGTGACTGGGGAGTCCGAAGCAGTATATTTTGAGCTAAAACTAAAGACATTCAGCAGTCACTCAGGTTTCAGGAAGCTCTATTCACAGGTAAGTCTCAATATAACCTTTCTCCCAGGGCCCTGCAGAAACAGACACCCAGGAACATAGATAATCACAGCCAGCAGGTAAAGATATTGTTGCCAACACGCTTGAAGTATACACCAGTGCAGGCCATAGCAGAAAGCACCCTCCTGGGAGTGAAGGCACCTGGGTTTTCATTTCTACGTGCCAGATGGCTAGGTGACCCAAAATAAGAAAATAAGTAATTTTTCCTTCCTGGGCTTCAGTTGCTTTTTATGTACAAATGGGGAGGTGGATACCTACCCTTCATAATGACTACTACTGATTGAGCCCTTAGTGCCTGGCACTGCGTCAAGTTTCACATCAAATTTCCACTGAATCCTCACAATCACCACGAAAGGTACGGACAAGAAACTTGAGTTGACAGGTAAGGACCAGGAGTAACTTGCCTAAGGACACATCACTGAGCAATAACCGCTTTCTCGAGATGTAGACAAACGGATCCCTGACATCCACGCCCTCCCGCGTCAACACTATCTGTCTATACAATGGATCCACCACGCTGTGGGCTGCAAGGGCACAGGGCAGACACACCTTGGTCTCTGACCTGGAAGCACTGACAACCTCGGGCCCTTCCAGCCTCACCTTCCAGCCAGCGCTTCAGGCTGAGCGGGCCCTCAGCCCGTTTCCGAGCAAAGGGTCCGGACGTATCTCAGACTTCAACACACGTACACACCACCACCACGTACACACAAAACCCAGAGCAGAGGGGCAGGGTCAAGGTGGCCGAGCCCTGACAGGCAGTCCCCAGCTCGAGCAGACGGGATTACGGTCAGGTCAGTGGGCCCAGGGAGAGCCCCAGTCTGACAGACCCCCAAGTCTGACAATCCCCTGCTGGACACACACCCCCGTCCAACGTCTGCTCCTCCCTGGTCCAGACACCGAGCAGGTCACTGTAGGTAGGACCACAAGAACAGACTAGCCGCGAGCGGAGAGCATCCAGACAGAGGAGCCGGAAGCGGAAGCGCGCGCCGAGGCTCCTGGGAAATGTAGTCCGGTCCTGCTTGGCGCCTAGATTCGGAAAAGCCCCGCCGCTCTGAGTTGAGGCCAGGCTCTGCCCTCCCAGACTCCCGCTTGTTCGGCCCTCAGAGGCAACCTCTCGAGTGGCCCTAAAAAGAGAGGTTAACCTTGGCAGCCCAGCGAAAGGGAC
The DNA here is from genome assembly GCA_002007465.1 of Ailurus styani. Lineage (NCBI taxonomy): Eukaryota > Metazoa > Chordata > Mammalia > Carnivora > Ailuridae > Ailurus > Ailurus styani. The sequence continues at coordinate 1,680,407 of LNAC01000101.1, forward strand.
AGGAATCTTTGGAGGCGTTTACTAAACCATCAAGGACTGTCTAGAGTGTTTGGGGGAGGGTCTTGGTGGGGCCTGGAGAGTAGAGGTCTCCTCTGGTGAGCTAGTCCCTCTGGTCACTCTTCATAGAGTGAGCGGAGCTGCAGCCCAATACGACAGCTCCACGCTTGAGGTTCCGCATCTTTCCAGGAATCCTGGCGGATGCCCTGCGCTCTCACGTTCTGGGGCAGATCTTCAGTGGTTCCCACGCTCCTGCACCCTCAGCCCAGAGCCTGGGTCCTTTGTGGCCTTTGGGTTCCCGTCCCCGAAGTGTAGTATTCTGAGACGCGGAGAGGTGGGGCGCTCCCCGGGCGATGACCACATCTACTGTATCACTGTTCTTAGCACCTTGATGCTTACATGTCTCAGTCCAAAAGAGTGCAGGGCTGTTCCTAGTATTTCCTGTTTGCTAGCCATTTCCATACGCATGGCAGTCCTCCAGATCCCTTACAGATTGATTTTGTGTGTATCTAGGTTCAGTTAATCGAGCCTTTTGGGGAGACATTCTACAGCCAGTTCTCCGTGATGGGCCCATCCGAATGTACTTCTACTCGGCTCTACTGCGACAAGATGGAAGACAGGTGAGTTGCTGGTGTCTTCTTTATCACTTCCAAAAGCAGAAGTGTGGAGAGGGTGCATGCTCCCAACTTCTAGGACAAACCCCCAGGCTCAGCATCACCTCTTCTCCCCACCCCATCCCTGAGGAGGAGAACCTCTATATAAGTCCAGCCTATTCAGTCTTCATATCTGTGCCTTGATCTTGTCTTTCTAAGCACTTTTCTACCCAGAATGCGTGGAGCATCACAAAAATGCTGCTGTGAAGAAAGCAAAACCTGAACCATGAGATCCTTATGCTGGGATTTCAGAAGGAATGCTGAGGCCGCTACAGGTTTGGATTCAGTAGGGAAATCCCACGGAACACACTACCAACTGGACTTCCCTCTTCTCCACACTACACACCCCCAAAATCCCATAGCCCCCCAGTAGTCTAATGGTTTATTTTAAATGTGTGAGGTGATAGATGCAAGAGGAACGGCAAATTGTTGATAGTTATTGACATTGGGTGATAGATAAATGAGCATTCATTACGTTATTAACTCAAATTTTGTGTGTTTGAAATTGTCATAGAGTAAATTTTAACAATACAAATTCACTTTAAAAATAAAGCAGATTAGATCACCTGTTTCCTATGCTCAGGATTTTTGGTTGGCTCCTCACTGCAGAATAAAATCTGAAGTTTATACTATTAAGGGTTCCTGTAATCAGTTTAGTGCCACACAAATAGCATTTTTATTTTTATTTTTAAAGATTTTTTTATTTACTCATTAGAGAGAGTGAGAAAGAGCACCAGCAGGGGGAGGGGTTAGGGGAGAGGGAGAAGCTGTATCCCTGGGAGCTGGAGTGGGGCTGGATCCCAGAACCCTGAGATCATGACCGGAGCTGAAGACAGATGCTTAACCAATTGAGCCACCCAGGCCTTTCACAATCAGCATTTTAATTTTTTTTTTAATTTTCTTTAAGATCTTATTTATTTATTTGACAGAGACACAGCAAGAGAGGGATCACAAGCAGAGGAAGTGGGAGAGGGAGAAGCAGGCTTCCTGCCGAGCAGGGAGCCTGATGCCAGGGCTCAATCCCAGGACCCTGGGGTCATGACCTGAGCCAAAGACAGATGCTTAACCGACTGAGCCTCCCAGACACCCCTCACAATCAGCATTTTTACAGAGTGATATAAAACAGAAAAGAAGAAAAAAGCACTAGAGTTTATTACATGTAGTAATAATATTTCCTGTTTCAATGCACTTTTCTTTCTGTTCTGTGTTTGTGCATACTTGGTTACAATGTAGTATGTGTGTTACGTACACACATGTGTGTGTGTTTTCTGTGGGTTCAGATGATCTCCAACCTCATCTCTCTCTCCCTTATCCCTTACCACTACTTTACCTTCCACCCTCATCCTTGATCAACCTCAATCGAGCGTCCTGATTGTTCATCAATGTGCTAAACTTTATCCCCAGGTATTCCCATAGCTCTCACTCACCCATCTTTTTCAAATCCTGTTTGAATGTCATCTTTAACACCAGTATCTTCCCTCGACACCATGTACAAAATAGGGGAGCCCAATAATGCCATTCACTATCTAACTTATCCACCTTCATAATTTCTTAATGATGCTTATCTCTACATGGCATATATTTATATTTATCTGTTTCCAATCTTCCTCTCTCCACACCAAATGTGAGCTCCTCTGTTTTGACCAATGTTGTACTGAAATAAACACATAATAAGTATTTGTATTGTCCTATGCATTCTTTATTAGGTTAACTCCAAGGTACTTTTGTTGAGCTTGTGACTGGTATTTTACAACGTTTACCCTTCCACCATGTGAGGACACAGCAAGACGTCCACAGTCTGCAACCTGGAAGAGGGTTGTCACCAGGACTCGACCACACTGGCACCCTGATCACGGACTTCCAGCTTCCAGAACTATAAGAAATTAATTTCTATTGTCCATAAGCGACCCGATGTGTTCTGTTATAGCAGTCCAAACAGGCTATGTTTGTATTTATTCTTAGAATTTGAGGATTAGGTATTCTATCAACAATTTAAAAATGATATTTGTACTTCTAAAATTCAAATGTAGTCATGGTACTGATATTATTAAGTAAATACAATATATTTTAATATAGCAACACAAAAAATGATTATGTAGATTATAAAGCCCTCGGTAGCAGCTTTTAGTATTTTGCCGAAGGGAAGTATTGTATTTCATTGTAGATTATTTTTGTGTTCTATAGCTCACCTGTGCATACCCACGGCAGGAGAAAAAAACAATTAGTCTTGCAACTAGTATAATATGGAACTGTTTTAATTTTCATTAGTAATTTACAGCAGAAAACTGTTCATTTGTGAATGGCATATAGAATTTTTTTTTATTTTAAAGATTTTATTTATTTATTTGACACAGAGAGATTACAAGTAGGCAGAGAGGCAGGCAGAGAGACAGGGAGAGGAGGAAGCAGGCTCCCTGCCGAGCAGAGAGCCCGATGCAGGCCTCGATCCCAGGACCCTGAGATCATGACCTGAGCCGAAAGCAGAGGCTTTAACCCACTGAGCCACCCAGGCACCCTGGCATATAGAATCTTGAGTAAGACTATCCTCATTGTTGGGGGCCTGGGTGGCTCAGTTGTTAGGCGTCTGCCTTCGGCTCAGGTCACGATCCCAGGATCCTGGGGTTGAATCCCGCATGGGGCTCCCTGCTTGGTAGGGAGTCTGCTTCTCCTCTACCCCCCACCACTTATGCTCTCTCTCTCACAAAAATGGATAGATAAAATCCTTTTTTTATTTTAAGATTTATTTATTTGAGAGAGAGAGAGACAGCAAGAAAGCGAACACAAGCAGGGGGAGTGAGAGAGGGAGAAGCAGGCTTCCCGCCGATCAGGGAGCCCGATGTGGGGCTAGAACCCAGGACCCTGGGACCACAACCAGAAACCAAGGCAGACGCATAATGACTGAGCAACCCAGGTGCCCCAAAATCTTTTTTTTTAAAGGCCATCTTTATCATCATGAGCTCTATTTTACAAAATGATTCTACCTAGAAGAAATAGAGTAAAGCATACTAGCTTATGGTTTACTTCTTTCCTGGATGAGAAAAGAAGACATTAATACTGAATGGCTGCTTTCCATGTGCTCAGTGCACCTGCTGGTTGCTTTATATCCATTATCTTATTTACTCTAAGAAGAAAGTTCCTATTTTATTTTTATTTTTTAAAGCTTCATTTATTTAAGTAACCTCTACACCCAACATGGGGCTCAAACTCCTGACCCCAAGATCAAGAGTCTCATGCTCTTCTGACCAAGCCAGGCAGGTGACCCAGAATGTTCTTATGTTAAAGATAGTAATCATCATCTCCTTTAAAGCAAAGAAATGAAGGCTCAGGGAGTTTAGCTCAAAGTCACACAAGCAGAAAATGACATTCAAGTCAGAGTCGGGTATCACTTAATTCACAAATCCTGTTCACATATTCTGCCTAATCAAGAAGAGATTATCATTTTCTGATGGAGATATAATTATAAATCAAACTACTTGGTCTGGTTGAGCTACAACTTGTGTAGAATCCCCTTCAGCTGCCTCCCAGGGATAACTCTTGGGAATGAGAGGCACTACTGGGACGGATTAAGAACAACGGTTGTAGAATCTGAAAGCTTGCGTTTGATCGTGTCTTGGTTTTCTCATCTGTAACATGGAGATAATAGTAGTATCCAACTCAGCAATTTGTTATTAGGAATGAATGCAACAGCATAGAGATCTTTGAATGATCCCTGGCATGTAGAAAATGTTCGGTAAATATTAGCTATCTGATTTGTGTAGGAAATTTTATTTTATAACAGCAGAGGGAAGGAAAAGACTTTGAAGAGAGAAGACCGTGAATAAAATATAATGGGAAAGAATGGTCCCTGGGATTTAGTGATTAGATGGTGAAGGCTCGCAGTCAAAGAAGCTGTTCTGTTGAAATATTTTATGGGAAATCAGTAGGAGAACCCTTCTATACCCAATTTACAGAGGCAAAGATAAAGCCATCCTTCCCCACCTCCTCATGAACGTAGAACCTTCTAACCCTGTGAAGATCGGCAGCTTGCAAGCACCAAGAGGTAAAATAGTTTTCTTTGGTACTGTCAATAATGAGGCTCCTTCATTTGAGCAGCCCAGAATATTTTTTAGGAGAGCCAGAGCAGGAACAGAAGAGCAACGTGGACCCCAAAGTCTGGTTTATGGCTGTGCAGCTTCTAGAGCCTCATCACATACTCCCAGAAATTCCTGGGGTGACCTTGCAAGGAGTGCATGAACAGAAGGCAAGAGCAGCAATTTGAGATTAACAATCGTAACATGCTATAATGTTGTATCTTCAGACTGGGAAAATCTAAACCTTTTTGGTAGATGTTAATATTTATATTATATGCATACATGGGTTTACATAGATGGATATCTTTGGATCATGATCCCTTTATTCTGCATATTCATTAATTAGCCCCACCCCTAATAAATATCATGTAAATGTATAATGTGTTGGGGAAGTGAATTTTGTAGAGCAAACATTTATCTAAATGACAGAACCCCTGACTTCCACAAATTATTTTTTATCTTGTTAGAAATCAAGATTAAAAAATCTTTTTAAAAATTATGATATAATTTTTCATGCAAAAGAATACATAATGCTTAAAATAATAGTAAACCATGCCCGTGTATCTACTACCAGCTTAAGACATATTGCCAATGGTGTATTACTTTCTGTTACACTTGGTGTAAAGGAATTTTTTTTAAAGATTTTATTTATTTGTTTGACAGAGAGATAGAGAACACAAGTAAACAGAGAGGCAGGCATAGGCAGAGGGAGAAGCAGACTCCCTGCTGAGAAGGGAGCTGGACATGGGGCTCAATGCCAGGGTGCTGGGATCATGACCTGAGCTGAAGGCAGTCACTTAACCGACTGAGCCACCCAGGCACCCCGGTGTAGAGGAACGTTATTGACATTAGTAAACCAACTGAATCTAGAAACTTGGCTAAACTTTATTTTTTATAGCTTTAATGATTTGTTGATTCCTTTATTTTCTCTATAGAGACTCATATCCTGTTATATCATCAGCAAATAACTACATAAAATACATATGAGTTCAACTCATTTAATCCTCACCGAGATTACTCATTTCATTTTCACAACTACCAATGAAGAAGGTATTAATTTTTTTAAAGATTTATTTATTTATTTATTTATTTATGTATTTGACAGAGAGACACAGTAAGAGAGGGAACACCGGCAGGAAGAGTGGGAGAGGGAGAAGCAGGCTTTCCCGCAGAGCAGGGAGCCTGATACAGGGCTCAATCCCAGGACCCTGGGATCAGGACCTGAGCCGAAGGCAGACACTTAACAACTGAGCCTCCCAGGCACCCCTGAAGTAGCTGTTATTAATTGTCCTCACTCTACAAAAAGAGAACTGAGATATAGAGACGTTAAGAAATGTGCCTGGGGTCATGTAATACATAGCAGATTTTAAATTTAAAACCTGGTAGTCTGGCTCCAGGGTCTGTGATCTTAACTTCTATGTATATAAGTAATTGCCATTCAAATTTTGTCTCTTCCAACATCCTAACCAGACCCTCTCCTTTCCTTTCCCCCTCTTCCTATATTGGACAATACTGTGTTCCCCCTTCTACTATGGTCAACATCAGCAATGATAAATATTCTTGTCTCATTCCCAGTCTGCAAGGGAATACTCCTAATCACCTCTGTTAAACTCACGTTTCTTCTAGGCTTTTATTTATTATTATTATTTTTTAAGATTTTATTTATTTATTTCACAGCGGGAGAGAGATCACAAGGAGGCAGAGAGTCAGGCAGAGAGAGAGGGGGAAGCAGGCTCTCTGCTGAGCAGGGAGCCCGATGCGGGCCTCGATCCCAGGACCCTGAGATCATGACCTGAGCCGAAAGCAGAGGCTTTAACCCACTGAGCCACCCAGGCGCCCTCTTCTAGGCTTTTAGAATATAGATTTATAAAAGTTCAGAAGGCTTATCTGAGTTTTTAACCTAATCATTAATAGATATTAACATTTACCAAATGATATTTGTTTCTGTTGATTTAATCATTTTACTTTTATCCTTTAGAGTCCACTAATGTAGCAAATTTCATGCTAGATTTTCTGATGTTAAAGTCTATATGATCATGGTATCAATTAAATTCAGTTACCTAATATTCTATTTAGGATTTTTGCATATCTAAAGGTGGAATTAGTTTATAATTTTCCTATTCCATATAGTGTCCTTATCAATTTTAAGAACCAAGGTTATACTGAGTTACTAAAACAAATGTTACAGGTTTATCTCTTTTTATTTTCCTGGGTTTTTTAAAATCATTTTTTAAAAGATTTTATTTATTTACTTGACAGAGAGAGAGCACACGTAAGCAGAGCACCAGGCACAGGGAGAGGGAGAAGCAGGCTCTCCACTAAGCAGGGAGCCTGATGCAGGGCTCCATCCCAGGGTCCAAGGATCATGACCTGAGCTGAAGGCAGCAGCTTAACTGACTGAGCCACCCAGGCACCCTTTTTCTGGTTTTGTTGTTGTTGTTGTTAAGATTTTATTTATTTATTTGAAAGAGAAAGAAAAAGTACAAACAGGTGGAAAGGCAGAGGGAGAGGGAGAAACAGATTCATTGCTGAACAGGGAGCTTGATGGGGGGGCTCATTCCCAGGACTCTGGGGCCATGACCTGAGCTGAAGGCAGATGCTTAACCAACTGAGCCACCCAGGTGCCCCAGTTTTTTGTTTTGTTTTTAATTCAAACAGAGTTTCTCTGCCTTTTGATGGATGAGTTTGACTCATTTACATTTTTTGTAATAAATTATGTAACAGGTCTTATTCTGTGTTTTCCCTTGACCATACTTTATTGTTGTTTCTCGTTTTCTTCTTGTCTGGGTTTTCATTAAATAATCAGTTCTTGGGGTAACTGGGTAACTCAGTCAGTTAAGTGTCTGCCTTCAGCTCAGGTCATGATCCCAGGGTCCTGGGATTCCCTGCTCAGTGGGGAGTCTACTTCTCCCTTCCCTCTGCCCCTCACCCTGCTTGTTCTCTCTCTCTCAAAAATAAATAAAATCTTTAAAAAAATAAAGTAAAATAAATAATCAGTTCTTTTCTTCTGATTTGAATGTTATACATCTGCTTTAACCCTCATGGTACTTGTACCTAACTTATTAAAACTCACACTTATGTTTCTTCTCCCCAACCCATCCATTTGTCAAGCTCGTGAATATGTATATCCTCCCTCTACTCAAGACAAGTAACTTTGTTACCTCACTTGTGCATTTCTACTTCCCAACCTCATCCCCGATTGTATTAAAATTTTAGTGGAATTGCTATTACATGTAGTTTGTGTCACCCTGTTTCACTACCTCCGTTCCTTGAAGATGATAAAAAATCCTTTACTAAATTATTTTTGCTCTTACTTTCTTTTATATCCTAAAGCATCTTCCTGAATTCTTTTCCTTCTTGCTGACATACATCCTCCAAGAAAATTTCCAAGGTTTTGTATGCATAAGAGGATCCTTATTTTGACTCATTTGTATGATACTTAATTAAAATATAAAATTCTAGATTCAAAGATTTATCTTTTACAATTTGAAAATATCATTACACTTTCTTCTGTCGTCAGTACTACTAGTGAACAATTAGATTTATTTATTCAATTATTAATTATTACTTATTAAAGGGCCACAAAATACCAGGCACTGTTTTTGACACGGGATTTAGCAGTGAACTCTGTCTTATAGGTGATCGGTTTTGTCTCTGGGAGTTTTTAGAATTTCTTGCTATTTATTGTGTAAGAAGTCATGAAGATTGACTGCCAATTGACCTGCGAGCTAGATCCAAGCAATGGGAGGCTCCTCACCCCCGCCCCTACCCTTAGAAACATACATTCTGCCCAGCATTCCCACAGTGGGTGTCATTTGGGGGATTCAGCCTTGAGAGAGTAATGTGTTATTGAGACCATGTGGACTGAATATGTGACTGAACCCAGTTAAAACCTCTATAGAAACTTTAAAGATTCTGGTGGGCGGGTGCAGAGCTCTACTTGTCTGTTGAACAGCACCTCAAGAGAACCTAGTATATAAGTTCCTTTGCGGGCGCCTGGGTGGCTCAGTGGGTTAAAGCCTCTGCCTTCAGCTCAGGTCATGATCCCAGGGTCCTGGGATCGAGGCCCGCATTGGGCTCCCTGCTCGGCGGGGAGCCTGCTTCCTCCTCTCTCTCTCTGCCTGCCTCTCTGCCTACTTGTGATCTGATCTCTCTCTGTGTGTGTCAAATAAATAAATAAAATCTTTTAAAAAAGTAAGTTCCCTTGCTTATTAAAATTGCTGCCTACCAACCTGGAGTAGTCTGCCTCTTTCTTCAGTCTCTCCTTGCCATATATGGGAGCCAGTTTCAAATTCCACCTAGGGAACTCCCAAGGTTGCAAATCAATATTTATGTTGTTAGATTTTATTATAATATGTGGTGTCTTTTCATATTTTTCCTGTTTGACTTTCATTTAAGTTCCTTAATTTTCATTTCTCCATAATTCTTAGTTATTACTTCTTAAAGTATTTTATCTGTTTATTCTTTCTATCTTTTTAGGACTCTCATTATATAAGTAACAGTCAGTCTCCATGTTGCTTAACATTTCTTTCATATTTTTCAACTTTTTATCCCTTTCTGTTATCTTGTGGAAGAATAGAGCCCCGATTTAAAATTCACTCTGGCTTTACGCATTCCGCTATTCAATAAAATATTGAATATTTTATCTCAACCATTTATTTTTCACACATGGTTTTGTTTTTATGATAAGTTCTTACTAAATATTTCTTATGCCCTCCTTTATCTTTTAGGATAGCTTTATAAAAATAAATATATTTTGTCCTAAATGGTCTACTAACTCTGCTTTATCGTCTATAAATTGTTCAGTTTATTTTCTTTTTATAGCAACAGGGTTCTTCAGGTATTTCTTTTTCTCTGTAAACCCATACCCTCCAGGCCCAGGTTATAAGCTGGTAACACAGGAAGAGAAGGGAACCAAACCCAGGAGTGTTTCCTACATTTTCTACAGCTCACCAGGAAGGGCCCGAGCTATAGGTCATATGTTTGTATGTAGAGAGAGCAAGGAGTACTTAGCAGGATTTGAGTCATTTTAAAAGCAGAGAATCTGTGGCATTTACCACTCTGTTCCTACCAGATGATCTTAGCCCTCAGAGAACCTTTCTGTCTCTACCTCTTTTTATTTACAGTAACTGCCTGGCTCAGTGTGTGCATGCATGCATGCGTGTGTGTGTGTGTGTGTGTGCGCGCGCGCACGCGTGTGTGTGTGTGTGTGTGTGCGCCACGGTGGGAGAAAGCTCAATAAAACCCTTTGAGGTGGGGCGCCTGGGTGACTCAGTCGCTTAAGCAGCTGCCTTCGGCTCAGGCCACGATCCCAGCATCATGGGATTGAGTCCCGCATGGGGCTCCCTGCTCAATGGAGAGCCTGCTTCTCCCTCTCCCTCTGCCTGCCTCTCTGCCTACTTGTACTCTCTCTCAAATAAATAAATAAAATCTTTTTTAAAAAACCCTTTGAGGTGGATATGCTTGCATCTATTAATACCCACTCTTCTCCCAGCCCAGCTGTAGGGCCACCATGTGCAACGATAAAGGAATGGGCAAAGAATTACACAGGGCAATGTGGGAGTAGATGGAAAGGAGCACAACAAAACACCAAAAAGCATCCCCACTACCTATAGCATCTCCCTGCATTCTCCTTGTGGCATCTGTCTTCCATTGCTGCTGCCATGCCATGCCCTGCCTACCTACACACACACACACACACACACACACACACACACACACACACACCCCTAGGACCAACTGTAGACATCTACCTTCCAGAGGGTTCCCAATCAATTTTTGTTTTATTGATTTTATTTATTTGACAGAGAGACACAGTGAAGGAGGCAACACAAGCAGGGGGAGTGGGAGAGAGAGGAAGAAGCAGACTCCTTGTGGAGCAGGGAGCCTGATGCGGGGCTCAATCCCAGAACCCTGGGATCATGACCTGAGCCAAAGGTGAACACTTTGAGCCACCCAGGCACCCCTCCAATCAATTTTTCAGTAGTTTCTCAATTCAACAACCTCCCTCCTTCTAAAGGATATTTAGGTTGGGTTTTGGGAAAGGAACCTGCCCTTTACATTAGGATACTGTATTAGTAATCTTTTTCTTTGCGTAGCAATTTACTATATACTTAGTGGCTCAAAGCATCATAGATTTATTATCACACTCTATCTTTGGGTGAGGTCTGAGCACAGCTTAACCGGGTCCTCTGTAGCCAGCTATTAAGGTGTCAGCCAGGACTGGGTTCTCATGTGAAGACTACTAGAAATGATCTACTTCCAAGCTCCAGGGGGCTGTTGACAGGGTTTTGGTTCTTGCTGGGTGTTGGCTGAAGTCCACCCACAGTTCCTTGTCATATGAGTGCCCCCAACATCAAGCCTTGCTTCATCAAAGCCAACAAGAAGTCTCCAACCAAGAATCATGAGACATGTCACCTTTGTTGTATTCAGGTGTTTAACAGTGAGTCACGTATCCTACTCACACTCAGGAAGAGGGGATTAGGGCGCCTGGGTGGCTCAGTGGGTTAATGCCTCTGCTTTCGGCTCAGGTCATGATCTCAGGGTCCTGGGATCGAAGCCCGCATCGGGCTCCCTGCTCAGCGGGGAGCCTGCTTCCCCCTCTCTCTCTCTGCCTGCCTCTCTGCCTCCTTGTGATCTCTCTCCCTCTGTGAAATAAATAAATAAAATCTTTAAAAAAAAAAAAAAAGGAAGAGGGGATTACACAGGAAGAGGGCATTACACAAGGGTGTGAGCCAGCCACGTCAGATAATGGGAACCAGAGGAGTGGCTTCTTGTGGAGACTAAAGATCATCTTTCCTTAAAGTTTTTGAGAGCCATTTCAAAAGTTTTAAGCAGTAAAGTAACATTATATTCTTGCTTTAAAATGATCACTGGCCAGAAAATGTGGAGAATGGACATATGGGAGAGAAAACTGGAGTTAGGGAAATCACGTAGGAGACTGAAATGGTGGTGGTCAGACATCAGGAAATGCCAGTGGGAGTAGAGAGAGATGGACAAATTGGAGAGCGGTTTAAAAATATAATAAATAGGACTTGGAGATAGTGAAAAGGAAAAGTTGAGGATATTCTGGTTCTGGCTTTTGTGAATGGGTTTGTGGACAGTGAAAACAATTCACTGAGAAGAGGAAGAGCAGTTTAGATGTTTTAGAGTTTGGGGTGGGTAGGTTAGTGCAAGAGCAGAATTAGAGACTAACCATGCTTCACTGGGCAAACAACATCTTTAGATAAATTTTTAAGGCTGCAAAGAATCTGTTGCTCCAATTTGTTGAAACTGGCTGAAGTCTTTTCAACTCATCTATTTCACACAAGTCAACTTTCAGTCTCACAGAGCAGTCTATGGATGCACGAACATCGGTTTGGGTAGACAATCTGCTGTTTGCAAAAATACACCTTTCACGTGGTTTGAAGGCAAAAGATGAGTTTGGGGAGGACCAAAGTACGGGAAAAGCCATATACTGTAATACAGTTTACAGTTGAGTCATTAGGGTATAACTCCTCAGCAGCCCTAAGCATTGCGGGGCAGTCCCACGAGTAGACAAAGCTCGGGGACCGACTCCAACTCGGCTCCGGGTCTCCGGTGTTCGCGCGCTCGCTTGGGTGAATCCGACACCAGTGATGCGGCCCGATACTCTCGCGAGAGGGAAGGAGACCACAGCTCCTTCGATTCTCCCAACCGCGCCACGTGTGCTCCCACCTGCAGAGAAACGGAGTCTGGCATCTCCCAAGGGCTTCTGGGATTCGTAGTTCCGGGGCCGGCTGAGGCCTGCCAGCCTTGCCCCGCTCCGGCTTACGCATGCGCGACTCCGAGCTGGGCCAAGAAGTTCGTAGCCTTTGTCAGGCCCGGGATGGGAGGTGAGTCGGACGTTCCCATGGCGCTCTTCTCGGCTCCGCCTGGTTGGTGGCCCTTGGGGCATCGGTTCGAGCCGAGTCGGGGCTAGAGTGCGCGTTTGTGGCGGGGGCCTCCAGGCCGGACCATGAGCCCCATCCCTTGGAGCTCCGGCCCGAATCCCTCCCGCGGCTGCCGCCTCCCCGGGACGCGGGTGGGAGCGCGGTGCCGGCGGGAGCGCGAGGGGCGGGGCGCGGGGCCGGCGCGGGGCTTCGGGGAGAGCCCGGAGCGCGGCGGGATTTGTGTGCGCGCCTCGTTACCTGGCTGGTCCCTTGCAGCCGCTCGGTGCCCCCAGGGACAGCTGCAGGCGGCAGGGACAGGCGCCCGGTACCCAGCCTCAGGGATGCTGTCGCCGGGTTTCCAGGTTGCAGCCTCGTAGGACCGAGCCCGGCTCGAGAGTGAGGAAAAATCCGGACCCGACCGGATCGAAGCCTTCCAGCAGAGCCCCCGGAGGGAAGGCTGGAAGGAGGACGGCGAGGCCGCGGGGGCTTCTCACTGTTTCGCCCGGAGAAGTCTGAACTGGGGGGGAGAGCGGAATATTCGGAACCCGGAGCAGGTGGTGATCATGGAGACCGGCTTGGCCGACATGCCCGAGAAGAGAGGTAAGAGTTGCTCAAGTGCTGTTGAACTTGTGCCGTGGAAGGGAGACATTCTTTCCTCCTGGAGGGAAGTCGGTGGCCTCACAGGCGGTGGCTCTTGGCGGAGAGTGCTGTCCGTCTCCTTTGTCTGGGGGACCGATGGGCCCTTGGAGGGAGCACGAAGGGCTTGGCGTGGGATCCACCCCCTCTCCTCTCCAGCTGGGCGCACAATGGACCCTTCAAAACCACCCCCAAAATCCGAGCGGAAGGTTAGCTTCTAAGGCGTGAGCAGAGCCTCGATTACTTTTTCTCACACATTCTTCCTCTCAGATGATTATGCCAACCTAGCCTCAATTACAAAAAGCTAAAGAACTTAGCTTTTTGGTTGGCAAAAATATTTTCCAAACCTTTTAGGCCACTTTGCACGATTACCATATGATTTCAATAGGCAAATCATCTTTTGTGTTATTTAGGAGAAAACGGGCCTAGAAGTCAGTGACTTTACAAGAGCAGGCTTTGTTGAAGTTTGGTCTGTGACCTCCCACATCAGGATTACCTTCCGGAGTGCCTGTTAGATTATTAGATTGCACTGTAGGCTCAACCAGTGATAATTATTTGGAGGTTGGATACAGCAGTCTTCTTTTTAAATAAGCTTACAAGGTGATTTTTGGAAACTGTTGAGCCTGTTTTTCGATATGGACATTAAACTCATGGAGAAAACTGACTTAGTTTTATTTCTAGATCAGAGAATGCCATCTTTCTAGAATGCGTTAGAATCATAGCAACTGAGTGAATTTAAGTCCTGAGTAGCAACACTTCTGGACATTTCTCCACAATCCCTGGATCCTGGGTTGTTCGGGGCTCCCTTCCTTTAGAGTGTTTGTAGGGAGCACCGTTAGTATGGTGGAGGGAATTTTAGACTTGTAAATCTGACTTACAAGATGGATCTAGGCCCTACCATTACTGCTTTCTTGCCCTTAGCTCTGTCTTCCCAGGACTCTCCCTTTTCCCAAGAGCAGAGCACAGAAGAGGGAGAAGTGGCAGCCCTGCGCCTCACAGCTAGATCCCAGGTGAGTGTGAGTCTCTACTGTATTAAAACCAGCCCCTCTCCCCCTTATTTCTCTGAGTACAGATGGACTCCCTTGTTTTTGATGTGGAGTTTCTGTGTCCGTTACAACCTGTATAGAGAGCTGGGTTCCGGTTCTAAGAGACTACTTGGGTATCTAATGAACTTGGTAGAAAACGGCTTTTACGTACCCATAGTACCTTCTCCACCTAGTATTTATTGTCATTGTCAATAGTCATGTAGAAAGCATTGCCCTTCTTTGAACTTTTATGCTTATTTCTTTTTTTTTTTTTTTAAGATTTTATTTATTTATTTGACACAGAGAGAGATTACAAGTAGGCAGAGAGGCAGGCAGAGAGAGAGGAGAGAGGAGAAAGCAGGCTTCCCGCTGAGCAGAGAGCCCGATGTGGGCCTCGATCCCAGGACCCTGGGATCATGACCTGAGCCGAAGGCAGTGGCTTTAACCCACTGAGCCACCCAGGCGCCCTTTTATGCTTATTTCTGTGCTTGAATAATATAGGAAACAATTTTGAAAGAAAACATGGTACATACCTATTGAAATATATGTCTGTCTAGGGGAAACAACATACATATATGACTGTTAAATAGAAGCTTAAGAAAGCAAATTACGAAAACAGGTCTTCAAATAGTTCAAAGAAGCGCTAGAAAGGGAAAGCCGGTGGAAGGTTTAATGTAGAGTTAGAATCCAGCCCTCCGAGATGATGAACATTGAAGTATTTTAGAGGTGAAGTGTTATGTCTACAGCTTATTTTCCAATCCCCCCGCCACCAAAAGTATTTATCAAGGATTGTTGAATTTGAGTGGTGGCTGTACCGTATGGGTGAATCGTGTGTTAGTCTCTCAATTTTTGTATATTTGAAAGTTTTTATGAAAGAAGTTGGGTAGGAGAAAAGAGCTCTTCATGATGTGTTGGGTGTACCTCCGTTAGCTTTCTCTTTGCTACTATAATCCAGAGTATGAAAGGTAGACATTGCATATTGGTACTATTTGAAAAGTGACTTCTCAGGATCCCTTTTTTTTTTTTTTTTAAGTTTTTTATTTATTTAAGCAATCTCCACACCTGACAGGGGTCTTGAACTCATGACCCCGAGATCAGAGTTACACACTCTTCCAACTAAAGTCAGCCAGGCGCCCGTTCTCGGGATCCTTATATACTTGCTCATTTCCATGGTTTCTCAACTGCCTTACACGAGTATTGAAGACTATCAGTCCAGAAGTTTTAAGTTGCAGCTCATGAAAATTCAAACCGGCTTAAGCAAAAGAGTTATTGAGTAACGTAACTGAAAAATCCAAGTGTGGCTAGAAATAGAACCCAAACAGCAATATTAACATGTATTCTCTCCACTTCATTGAGTTTTGTTTTTTGTTTTTGTTTTTGTTTCTCTCATTGGGTTCTCAAGCAAGCTTTTTCCCCTAGTGCCTATTCCTAACAAATTTAGGTTTACATCTTCCCGTGTTGAAGACCTCAGGAAAAAAGGTATCTTCTCTCCTAGTCACTCCAGCCCAGGTCCTGGGATTAACTCTTGAATGGGTCTTAGGTACATTCTGGCACCATTAGTGGCCAAATATAATTGTAATTCTCTAATTAATTGGTGAGACCTAGGGAATATACCTGCACACACTCATACAAATAAATACACATCCCACCCATGAGTCAGGGATGAAATTAGTACTACCTGAACTATACTAGCAGTAGCCAAGCATAGTGACCAGAGGAGAATCAGGGTGTAGGTACCAGAGGAAGAGTGAATGCTTTATACATTTCAACACATTGATAATGGATTCAAGACTGTTATAGCTTCAGGGTGGATTAAACCTTTTATGGAAATTTAAAAAACTATCTTGCATTGCATTAGATTTTGTTTAATGCTAACAGCAATCTTTCTTACTAGAATTGAGCTGGGCTATTTTTTTTTATCTTTAACATATAAGATTTTTTAAAAAATTAAAGTTTTAATTCTTGCTCACCATAACCAGGTGAACAGCACAGACATATATAAAGATAAAGTTAATATTACTTGCCTCCCCAAATTCAGCCCTCCCCCTCTCCCTACTGAGGATAACATGTATTGCTTTCCACTTCCCTCTCATCCCCAACTTTGGGATTTTTGTTTTGAATGTCCTTTCTGTAAATAGGATGTGCTTTTAAAAAAAAAAAAAAACTTCTTATAAGGTAAATGAACTAAGTCATATTAATTTTGTGTTTCAAATTTTATTTGCCATGTGATTTTTAGAATTCTGTTTATTATGCTTTGTTTCTTTTGTATTTTCTGCCTTTTGTGCAATAGTTTGCATTTTTGTTCTGGTTTTTTTTCTTTTAATGGCTTGGAAATTAATTCCTTTTGAGTGTCATTTTAGCTATAGATAGGCAGATTATAGGAACAAGGTCATTTTTTCCTTATAATATCTACTCAGTCCCTGGCTACTTAATGATTTTTATATTTTATTTTATTTTCCAAGGATGATTCTTGGTTTTGTTTTGTTTTTATTCTTGTTACTTAAATCTCGGATTATTTCCGCTTTAGGAACTTTTTTTTATTTTTGGGGGGGGACTTTATTTTGAAATAATTTTAGACTTAAATGTAAATAGTAAAAATATTTTTTATATACTCTTCATTCGGAGGTCTCTAAAAGTTAACATTTACCTCACTTATTATAATTTATTACAGCTTTTATGTATTTTGTTTTATATAAACTTGATCCTATGCTATTTACACAGGAACATTTATAAATTATATCTGTACCTTCAATTAATTTGTTCCTGTTAGTTTCCAGTTGAACACTTTTTGCCTTGAATTTGGTGCTTGACTGCCAGTCTTTTCATTGCATGACTTCTTCACATTTGCAAGTTCTGTATTTCAGTTCATCTTCTGATTGGCTAGATTGGTTCTTTAAGTTTTTATTGAGGTCTCACAAGGAGAATAACTCACACACGCCTTTTTCCTCTGCCCCAATTTTGTTTACTTTGCCAACCTGCACTGTTGACCCGTTGATTCATGTTTTAACTCTTTATTCCCCAGAAAAATGATAGTCTCAACGGAGAAACCATAGTCTTACCTCTTTGGGTTCTCATACTGAATCCGATACGGTGTGCCTGGTGCATGATTGATACCCAGTGACTTTACACATAGAGTGTTCCAAATCTGTGTACATTAGAATGCTTGTCATTTATCACCGTCATTTCCCGTCCTGTGTATAGCTTACGCATCTACTTTAGGGCCAGCAGAAACTGGGGGTTGAAATTGAGTCTGTTGAGTGAGAGATGGTGAACAAAAGTATGTTTGTGTCTTAGGCATCAGTGACGTTCAAGGACGTGGCCATGGACTTTACCCCAGAGGAGTGGGGGAAGCTGGATCCCGCACAAAGGGAGGTGATGCTGGAGAACTATAGGAACCTGGTCTCGCTTTGTAAGGATGGGTTCTCATCGTGACTCTGGAATCTGCGGACGGGGACACCATTACGTTATTGAAAGTGAAATAGCTTAATGAAGCCTTCACTTTTTTTTTTTTTTTTAAAGATTTTATTTATTTATTTGACACAGAGAGAGAGATTACAAGTAGGCAGAAAGGCAGGCAGAGAGACAGGGAGAGGAGGAAGCAGGCTCCCTGCTGAGCAGAGAGCCCGATGCGGGCCTCGATCCCAGGACCCTGAGATCATGACCTGAGCCGAAAGCAGAGGCTTTAACCCACTGAGCCACCCAGGCGCCCTGAAGCCTTCACTTTTGCATTCAGAAATCATAAAGTATTATTGCTCCCTTTGGGCCCAGAGAAAATCTGTTTCTGCCCTGGGTTCTTGGTGAAATGTCTGTGCTGGCTTTTTTTTTTTTTTTTNTTTTAAAGATTTTATTTATTTATTTGACACAGAGAGAGAGATCACAAGTAGGCAGAGAGGCAGGCAGAGAGACAGGGAGAGGAGGAAGCAGGCTCCCTGCTGAGCAGAGAGCCCAACGCGGGCCTCGATCCCAGGATGCTGAGATCACGACCTGAGCCGAAAGCAGAGGCTTTAACCCACTGAGCCACCCAGGCGCCCTGTGCTGGCTTTGTATCAAAATTCTTTGGATTCGACCGCTTTATAGATTGACCTAGTCTAATTTTTACAAGTAATTTCTTATCTCATTCTCATTTTGACATCTTGAAAAGATTAAGAAATCTATAACTGGCATTTCATCAAGAGCTCCGGGGACCCATGATGCTTCTTTTATATATGGACTACTAGTATTATATTCATAATCAACAGTTCATAAGGATTTCTCTATTTCTTTCATTACTTCTCTTTGACTTTTATATATATCCCTATGGTTATATAATGTCTTTTACTTACAAATTGAATACATGGTCAGCTGACCAAAGATTCCTGCCTTCAGTATACGTGAGTTTCATCTTTTCCTTATTGTGTTATCACTGCTGTCAGCGTTTTGATTTTATCATTTTCCCAAATTTTAAATAAAAGAAAAGCAAAATGAAAAAAAAAATTCTATGGATTCGAAGGTTAGAAACCTAATTCACACTGGCTTAAAGGGGATAAAAATCTTGATTCGGGTAATCATATATACTGATAGAAATTAATTTTTTTAAACATGTTGCTTGGCATTGCCCTGTCTTAGCTTTATTCTTAGGTTCTCCCCATGTGGCAGGGATGGACATCAGCAGCTCTAAGGTTACATGATTCTTCCAGTTAGAGAGAGAGAGTGCTCTTCAGCCGCTGAGGATCTTGTGATCGCCTCTGGGGGGGCTTGGGGGATGCATGTGCGCGTTCATACGTGTGCCTGTGTCTGTGTTCACGTGGGGGTGGAAAAAACTGTTAACTCTTCCCAGTGATATTTACACACGAACATTGTAAGTTATACCTGGACCCTTAATTTGTTGCCATCGTTTTCCAGTTGAATACTTTTTGCCTTGAATTAGTTTTGTGCTTATGTAATAAATTCCCTAAGAAAGTGGGTTCTGGTAACTGAAGAAGGAAGAAAGAGAAAAGCCTTTAGAAAGAAGACAGAAACTAGTCATCATGGTCACAGTTTTTGAGTGCTGCCACTGAGGTCCACTTTCTCCATTTCTTCCCAAAGCTAAGGACTCACCTGCAGTGTCTCCCTGGAACTTTCTCAATAGAGAAATAAAGACAAATTCTCTTCTGTCTGTCTTTTAAAGTAAGCTCTCTGGGGCGCCTGGGTGGCTCAGACATTAAGCGTCTGCCTTCGGCTCAGGTCATGATCCCAGGGAAAGCCTGCTTCTCCCTCTCCCACTCCCCCTGCTGCTCTTCTCTCTCTTGCTATGTCTCTGTCAAATAAATAAATAAAACTTTTTAAAAAATAAATAAAGTAAGCTCTCTGCCCAGCATGAGGCTTGAACTCATGACCCTAAGATTAAGGGTCGCATGCTCTGTGGACTGAGCCAGCCAAGCACCCTGAGGAGTTCTCCTTTTTGACAGGCAAAAACATTTGCCTTTTCCAATGCACGTAAGCTCCTTACCAGACCCAGACTCTTGCTGCAAATATTTTAAGCGGCATTCAGAAGCCCCTCCTCCCTCATTCCTGATCTTCCTATAATATCCTGTCCTTGTAGATTGCAGGGTTGGGTTTGTGCTATAGAATAGATCTTTGTGCCCATCAGAAATAGTTAAGTCCTGTTTCTTTTTTGTTCTTTCTTTTTTAAATGAGCAGGGCTTCCAGTTTCCAAACCTGAGAACTACAATTTGGAGAATGGGAAAGAACCACTGTTGCTTGAGAGAAAAGCCCCCAAAAGCAGCTATTCCGGTGAGTCAGCCAAATGGGGGTCTTCAGAAATAACAGCCCCTCAGGACAGTGAAAAGGGGGTGCTTTTCAGTGCTTTAGAAAGAACATTAGAAATCCTTGTGTGCTGTTATGTTTTTAAATGTCTTATTTTTAAGTGATAGAGCATTGTAAATAATACAGAAGTCGAGGGAAAAAAAAGTAACACACGGATTCACTGTCAAAATCAAACATACGCTGATATTTTGCTTCTTTTGCCTTTGTTTCTTTCTTCTGTTTGGCAGTACAAAATGAAAATATCTTAACTGTACAGGTCTGTGAGTTTTCGCAAATGAACGCGTTCATGTAACTAGTACCCAGATCAAGAAGCAACCTTACCAGCCTAGAAGTACTCTTGTCACTTCATTCCTAACCTTATCGTAACTTCTAACACCATAGATTAGTTTTGACTGTTCTTGAACTTCATACTATGTTCAGACTATGTTCAGACTATGTTCTACCATCTGACTTTCTTCACTGAATGTTACTGTGAGATACAGCTGTGTCTTTGCATGTAGTTGTGTTCCATTCTCTTTGTTGTGCAGTTTTTCATTATTCTTAGACCAGTTTATCCATTCTCTTGGGATGGGCATCAGGGAGGTTTCCAGTTTGGGGCTATATGAATAGTGCTGCTACGTATATTCTTTGATATGTCTTGTGTGACACATACAGGCATACCTTGTTGATAGGGTGGGTTAGGTCTCAGCACCAGAGTGAAGTATTGCAATAAAGGAAGTCAAATGAATTGTTTCCCATTGCCTATGAAAGTTATGTTTATACTATGCTGTAGCCTATTAAGTGTATAATACCATTAAATCTAAAAAAACAATGTATACACTTTAATTAAAACACATTATTAAAAAATGCTAACCATTTGGGCGCCTGGGTGGCGCAGTCGGTGAAGTGTCCAACTCTTGATTTTGGCTGAAGTTGTGATCTCGGGGTCCTGAGATGGAGCCCCGTGTCTGAGGGCTCTGAGCTTGCTTAAGATTCTCTCGCCCTCTGCCCCTCCCCCACTGTCACCCATGCTCTCTGTTTAAAAAAAAAATGCTAACCGTTATCTGAGCTTTTAGCAAGTCATAAACACTGATGACAGATCACCATAACAAACATAATAATAATGAGAAAGTTTAAAATATTGCAAGAGTGTGACTCAGAGACACAAAATGAGCAAATCCTGTTGGAAAAATAGATATGTTAGACTTGCTTGATGCAAAGTTGCTACAAACCTTCGATTTGTAAAACAAAACAAAAGCACAGTATCTGCAAACACAGTAAAGTGGAGCATAATAAAAGCAAGGTGTGCCTGTCTGTGTGTTTCTGTTGGGATTAATACACAGGTAGCATTGTTGGGTCCTGGGGTAGGTGCCTGTTTACATTGGGTAGATATTACCAAACAGGCTTGCAAAGGCATGGTCCTATTTACAGTTGCACTTCCACTAGCAGAGTTTGTGATTGTGCGAGTTGCTAGGCATCCTCAACAGCACTTAATATTGTCTCATGGCTTCACTGAAGCCATTCTTACGTGAAAAGATTCACAGTGTGTGAGATCTTTTCAAGAAATAAAAAATTTGGGGGCCCCTGGGTGGCTCCATCGGTTAAGTATCTGACTCTTGATTTCAAGTCATGATCTCAGGGTCATGAGATTGAGCCCCACGTTGGGCTCTGCGTTTAGTGGGGAGTTTGTTTGAGATTCTCTCCTCCGTCTGCCCATCCCCCAACTCGGGCTTGTGCTGTCTCTAAAGTAAATAAATAAAATCTTTTTTTTTTTAAGATTTTATTTATTTATTTGACAGAGAGAGAAAGAGAGATCACAAGTAGGCAGAGAAGCAGGCAGAGAGAGAGGAGGAAGCAGGCTCCCTGCCAAGCAGAGAGCCCGATGCGGGCCTCGATCCCAGGACTCTGAGATCATGACCTGAGCCGAAAGGAGAGGCTTTAACCCACTGAGCCACCCAGGCGCCCTAAATAAAATCTTTTTAAAAAATAGAAAGGTTTGTTGTTGTTTTTTTTAAGATTTTTATTTATTTATTTGTCAGAGACAGCAAGAGTGTGAGCATAAGCAGGGAGAGCAGCAGGCAGAAGGAGAAGCAGTCTCCCTGCTGAGCAAGGAGCCCCATGCAGGACTTGATCCCAGGACCCCAGGATCATGACCTGAGCCAAAGGCAGACGCTTCACCGACTGAGCCACCCAGGTGTCCCAAAATATAAAGTTTCTTAAAGAGAAAAAATGTTAAAAAAAAAAAAAAAAGTAACAGCTTTAGTTAAAGTCCTTTTGCTTTCTCTCTAGATTTATCTAGTTGGGATAAATCATTCTAATGTGTATGTGTACATATACATATACACATGTCAAAAAACCATTATGTATGTATGGTATTATGTTATACTTTTTATTTTGAATCCAATTTTTTTAAACTTCATATTGTATTTTGATAGTAATCCATGTTACTACAGATGAATTGTGTTTATTTATTTTAACTCTTGTGGAATTGTAGAGTTAATCTATCATGTGAGTAAACTGAAAGGTTCAACTTTTTTGCCGATAATAGGAGAGTCGTAATGATCATCTTTTCTTGACCCTTTAGATTGATCTTGAGAGTTGGTTTAGGTACATAACCAGAATAAGAACTACTGGATCTTAAAGTGCACATGTTTAGCTTTATTAGGAACTGCCAAGGTCCTACCACCATCCTGGCAAACAGTTGATGCTGTCACATTTAGTAATTTGTGTCAGTTTGATGGGTATGAAATGAAATTTCATATTTCTTAATTTACATTTCTCTAGTTATGAATGACTTTGAGTATTTCATATGTTTATCTATTCAGGATTCCTCGTTTGTAAATTACCTGTTTATATCCTTTGCCTTATTTTTTGACATGGGGCCATTCCCATCTTTTTCTTGATTTGTTGGAGTTCTTTTATACATTTTAAATAGTAATATATGACAGGTACCATTACAAAACAGTGAGGAAAAAAAATGGTTCTTTTTATCTGTGGCTTATTCTATTTCAGGGTGTTTTGTGCATACAGAATTAAAAATTTTAATGTCAGATTTACTTCTTTTTTTTTTTAGATGCTTTACTTTTTTCTGAATTGTCTTCCTTATTCCAATGTCAGGAAGACAATCAGTACTTAATTCTAAAATGTTCAGGTTTTGGGCACCTGGGTGGCTCAGTGGGTTAAAGCCTCTGCTTTCGGCTCAGGTCATGATCTCAGCATCCTGGGATCGAGGCCCGCATCGGGCTCTCTGCTCGGCGGGGAGCCTGCTTCCTCCTCTCCCTGTCTCTCTGTCTGCCTCTCTGTCTACTTGTAATCTCTCTCTCTGTGTCAAATAAATAAATAAAATCTTTAAAAAAATATAAAAAAATAAAAAATAAAATAAAATAAAATGTTCAGGTTTTGTCTTAACATGTAGGTCCTCTGGGGTTTTTTTGCATATTATGTGAATAAGGAACTACTTTTGTCTTTTTTCCATGCTTAAAACTGGTAGTCCAGCATCATTTATTGAAAAATCTCTATTTTATTGAAAAATCTCTATTTTATTGAAAAATCTCTATTTTGTCACAGATTTGTAACACTAACTCTGGTAAACTCTGGTCCCACGTATACTTAAGTCTGTTTCCAGGCTCTCTGGCTTACTTGTCTGTCTGTACCACAATAACACATTGTTTGAATTATTATCTTTTATAGTATATATCTCTAAAAGGAAATCTTTAATTTTCTTTAATATTTTTTAATATTCTGCTTTTTAAAACCTTCTTGTTCTTTGGAATGCTAAGTTTTAAAATCTTCCTCTATGATTGTAGATATGTCTGTTTCCCCTTATAGGCCTGTCAGTTTTTGTGACTTGCCTATTCACCACCCTTCTCCCTTTTTATGTGGGAGATACTGCCATTTTCTGAATGATCTAGAAGAACTCTTCATACATGAGGCATTTATTCCTTGTCGGACATTTTTTCTAGTTTTTGCTTTTCAGCTTTGTTTTTTAACATACAAATTTAATGCATTACAATCTTCTACATTTTCTGATATTTGATTAGGGCTTCAAAAGTTTTCCCTCCAAGATGAAAGAAATATTTGCTTCTGTTCTATTTGTCCTTTAATTTTTCTCTTAAATCCTTAATCCATTTGGAGTTGCCTCTTCTCTGGTTGTATCTTCTTAGCTTTCTTTTCTGAACAATTGCATGTTTGAACTGCTCAAGGCTTGGTTTTAGTCTCTCATGTTTGGAATCATAAACTTGAGTGTCTACATGGGACAGCAGGTAACATACCTGAGTGAAGCAAGCAGGGTAAGCAGGGTGGGAACGATAAACTGGAAGAACACCCTTCAACTGAAAGGAGTGGCCATTCTTCCATTAGCTCTAGCTCAAGAACTGGGAAATTTATGTAAAGGGCTAGATAGTGAATAATTTATCTTGTGAGACATTTGGCCTCTGCTGCAACTGCTCAGTCTGCCATGGGAGTTGGAAAGCAGTCTTAGTTCATAAATGAATGGGTATTGTTGTGTTCCAATAAAACTTTATTTAGAAAAATAGCAAGTTGTAGTTGCCAGTCTTTGCTCCAATTGGTTGTTGTCATGCAGTATGCTTCTAGTTTTTTTCCAAGAGAAACCCAAAATTTGAATTTCTATGTGAAATCTCCCTATTTTTAAATGTTGTCACTAACCTCAAAAATTTGTGTAAATAGTGTGGGCCAAACAAAACATGTCTGAGGGTCAGGTTTGTCCCACTGGTCACCTGTTGCAGCCTCAACTTTCTCCCATAACCAGATTATCAGCTCTATCTGGATGAATCCCAGATTTGTATTTCCAGCCTAGATCTCGCCTTCAGCCTCCTGTTAGAAACATTTGTATAACTATTTAATGTCTCCCTGTGCTTATGTTAAAGATGCCTCGGTACAGCATATTTAAAACATTGCCTGGGGGCTTCCGGGTGGCTGTTGGTTAAGCCTATGACTATTGATTTCTGCTCACGTCATGATCTCACGGTTGTGAGATCCAGCCCAGCATGGATTCTTCCTCTCCTTCTCCACCCCCTGCTACTTGTGTGCTCTCTCTCTCAAAAAATAAAATAAAATAAATAAAACTGAATGCCTGATATAGACCCAAATTCTCCATCCTCCCAGCAGGATCCTTTTTCAGTTATTGTCTTAATGACACTCACTGTCATCAAATTGCATGAGCCAGAAATCTGTGAACAGTTTTTATACTTCCCTCTCTCCTTTATCCAGTTCAACTTTGCATTTATCTAATCATCCTGTAAATATTTTTTTTCATTGTTAGCATCCCTCCACCTCTCTGTTTGCATGGACCACTGTGGTAATCTCAGTCCTAACTTTGTCCCCATAGATATACACCAGTCTTTATATCACAGTGAGAGTGATGTTTTCAAAATACAAACTGATGGTGTCATCCTTTTACTTAAAACATTCCAGTGTCCTCCCACTGCTCTTAAAATAACAACCAAAATCTTTGAGGCCTACACAGTCTTATAAAATCTGTCTTTCACTCATTATTCCAATCTAATCTCACACCTGCTCTCCCTGTTTTTGTACAACCCTAAAGACCTTTTTTTAATATATTTTATATTTGGGTTATATTTACCAATACTTACTGTATTAGAAATGAAAATTGAAAAAGGTTTTAAACTATTAAATCATGTAAAAATAATGGAAACCCATTTCATCTCAACACAAATGTTTTATAAAAACACGTATTTGCTGCAAAAAAAATTTATTGACAAGAATGCATTGTTTTACACTTTTGCAAATCTATATTCTCACTCCCGCATCTGAATGCCTTTTGTTGTGATACGTTGTTTTGGTTGACTTGTATGAAGGAAGTCCAGCCTCACACCATTATATAGTTGGAAGGGGAGAAATATTTCATAGCTTTTTCAGATAAGTGTGGCTGTTGTGTTACTACATCAAAACTGGGCGAGTGTTAGTTTTTTGTTTTTTTTTTTTATTTGAGAGAGTGTTCGTGTGTGTGCCTGTGAGCAGGGAGGGGCAGAGGGAGAGAATCCTCAAGGAGACTCCCCACCGAGTGTGGAGCCCGAGGTGGGGGGGTGGGCGCTCAGTCCTGGGATCGTGAGATCATGATTTAAGCCAAAATCAAGAGTCAGACCCTTATTTAGTTGAGCCACCCAGGTGCCCCTGGGCAAGTGTTAGTTTCTTAAAGATCAGATATGATGTGGCATCGGGAACCAGATCCATGAATTTTTTCATACTCTTTTGTTAAAATCTACTGATCTTTTGGAAAACACTGGTTCACTGAGTTATGCAGATCTTCTAAGTATTGACACATTACATTATGTAGTATTTTTTAAATCACAACTTTTAATATCACCACTGACCTTATCAGAAAAGTCTTTAAGGATTAAGAAGCTACCAAGCTCTCAGGAGCAGATACAAGTTTTCCAAAATTGTAATTTCTGCCCAAAAGCTGAAATTCTATTGAATACTATTGATTGATTTCCTTGGAGTGACAAGCTCACTTTCATTTTTGAGAAAATATCTGTCAAATACTCAATGTGGATAACATATTTTGTCTGTCAGTCATTCTTCCAAGTAAAAATTGTGGCCCATGAAAAAAGTGGCTCTCTAGTTCATAGCTCAAATGATCCCACAAGTGGTTTTCTTCAAGACAACCATCATACTTTGATATGAACAGAATTGCTTTATGAATATTTCCTATTTCATTAATTAGAATTTTAAAAAGATGTATGTTCAAGGCTTGAAATTTAGTAAAATCAATAGTGTTTACTGTTTCCTAAGACATTTTTAAGTGAAACTGGCTCCTTTTTTCCTTAACTGAGAGTACATGGCAGAGAAGAATACAGGTGCTAGTAAGTTTATTATTGTCCTGATTTGTGCTAAGTCATAAGCAGTTTTACCATGATTACTTTTATAACAGTGCAAATGATAAGACAATGAAAGAGACAACATCTAAACATATTGAAAATAGTTTTGGACTTCTGGTTTCCCAGGGGTTTATGGAGCATACTTTGAGATTTCTACCTACATCCCTATACCAGGCTTACATCAAATTATTAGCACTTATACTGTATCAGAGTTTTTAGTGGTTTATAGTCCTTTAATGCTTATTAAGTATTGTCACTATTCCTCATGAAGTAGGTACTGTTACTGCCCATCTTACTCATAAGGAAACAGAGAGGTTAAATAATGTGCCCCAGGTCACACAGCTTGTAAGTGGCAGAGCTGGGATTATCTTCATGCATTCAGATTCCAGAGTCTATGCTCTCAACCACTGTGCTTTCCTTGTATGTCCCTTTCACCTTGGCGCTTTGGTTCATATCATTCCCTCTCCCTGGAATGCTCACCTCTGTGATTTGTACTGATTACCTGTAACACTCAGCTAACTCCAACCCCACTTTCATTTCAGCTCAGTGATTACTTCCTCAGAGAAATCTCCCCTCATCTCCCTAGATTTCCCCTCTTACATTTTTTCATAGTCATTTGCCTTTTATTCCTCAATACTTAATTACTACAGGTACATTTTTATATGCATTTGTGCATGTTAGACAGAATTCTCTCTCCCCTCCCATGCGTGTGTCTTTCCCCAGTGCCTCGCACAGAGCCTAGCGTATGGTAGGTGTTCGGTGGATAACTGTTGAATAAATGCATAGAAGAGTAGCTTGGTGAATGAATAGAATTCATTTGGCTGTACAGAATGAGGGACAGGTCTAACTTAATTTTCTTCTAAATGTGTAATCAGTTGTCATAGCAACATTTGTTGGAAAACAAATTATCTTTTGTCGACTGAAATATCACCTTCGTATTGTTTGTAATTATATATGCTCAACTCTTTCTGAAGCTGCTCTTCTGTTTCATTGATCTACTTCTTTGACCCACCACAATCCTTAAATTATTTTAGCTTTATAGTTTTATATTAAACATAAAAATTCTAATATATCAGATATATTTAGAGAGGGCTAGCTTCCATCCCTACCCTTTCTCTTCTATTCTGATACTTTCCCTATAGGCAACCATTTTTATTAATAGTTCATTTGTCTGTCCTTGGTTTTCGAAAATATAAATAAATACGTGCTTATATTTTTATCTCCCTCCCCATTTTTTTTTAAGATTTTATTTATTTATTTCACAGTGGGAGAGATCACAAGGAGGCAGAGAGGCAGGCAGAGAG
>LNAC01000101.1:1708784-1760897 GCA_002007465.1 Ailurus styani
AGAGCCTGATGCGGGCCTCGATCCCAGGACCCTGAGATCATGACCTGAGCCGAAAGCAGAGGCTTTAACCCACTGAGCCACCCAGGCGCCCTCCCTCCCCATTTTTTCTACGTAAAGAAGAGGAAACTATACACAGAGCTTAGAGCTTGCTGGTTTTTTAAAAAATGATTTAATGTATCTTGGAGATAACTTCATATCTATATATATGGTCTTTCTGATGTTTTAAAAAAGTTGTAAAGCATTCCATTTTATGTCTACATCATACTGCATTTAATTGGCTCTCTATAAATTGTTATTGAGATATTACCAGTCTTTCACTTTCTCAGTTAGTGTTGCAGTGTGTAACCTTGTGTACATAAAATATCATATATTTGCCATTATATCTTTGGGAGATCATAGGAATTTTTGATCAGACACATACTATATAAAAACATTGTTAGGGAAGATAAAGCTGGAAATGGAATGCTTATTTGGACATGGGTAGGGCTGGATGACTGGAAACATAAAAATCATAATGTCCTCTACACTAAAGTGATAACAGTATATTTATTACAGCAGTAGGTATTCAGTAAGAATTTGTTTCTTCCCTCTTCTGATCTAGTGTGCTCATTTCCTGCTCATCCAGCGATCTGTTGCTTCATCTGCATCTCTCCTGTGTTTCTGGTCATCTTTTCCCCCCCTTTGACTATGCTGGATAAGGTCTACTCATTTTCTCCACATATACTGTGCATTTGTTTCCTTCCATTTGCTTCTCTTTGCAAGTCGTCTTAAAAAAAAAGTCAAATCGACTTCCTCCTCAGAAGCATGCTTCTCATCTTTTATTAGCTGTTAAAGAACTGTCTTTTGTTGAGCACTGAAAACAAAGGACATTTGCATTTCCAATTTCTTTCAGACCTGGAGACTAAACCTGAGGGCAAAGATTCAACTTCAGTGCAAGATATTTCCAAAGAAGAATCATGCCAGGCTGCAATAATAGATAGACTGACAAGGGGTAGTGTCTATGACTCCAGCTTGGAAACGACTCTTGAATGTGAAAATTGGCTAGAGAATCAGCAAGGAAATCAGGAGAGACACTTGAGAGAAATGTTCACCCACGTGAATTCATTCCCTGAAGAAAGAGCTCATGAGCATGATGTTTACTGGAAAAACTTGAGTCCGAAGTCTGTTCTTCTCCCTCAAGACAGAGCTCCCAGAGGATCCTATGCCTTCCATACACTTGAAAAAAGGTTGAGACAGAAATCAAACTTAATGAAAAAGCAAAGAACCTGTAAAGAGAAGAAACCTCATAAATGTAACGATTGCGGTGAACTCTTCACTTACCATTCAGTGCTTATCCGCCACCAGAGAGTCCATACTGGAGAGAAGCCCTATAGCTGCAGTGAATGTGGGAAATCTTTTAGCCACAGGGCTAATTTAACTAAACATCAGAGAACTCATACTAGAATTCTCTTTGAATGCAGTGAATGCAAGAAGGCCTTCACAGAAAGCTCATCCCTTGCGATACATCAGCGCATTCACATTGGAGAGAGACCATATGAATGCACTGAATGTGGAAAAGGTTTTAATCGAAGTACACATCTTGTGCAGCATCAGTTGATTCATACTGGGGTGAAGCCTTATGAATGTAATGAATGCGATAAAGCTTTCATTCATTCATCGGCTCTCATTAAACATCAACGAACTCATACTGGGGAGAAACCCTATAAATGTCAGGAATGTGGGAAAGCCTTCAGCCACTGCTCATCCCTTACTAAACATCAGAGAGTACATACTGGAGAAAAGCCATATGAATGTAGTGAATGTGGAAAAACCTTTAGTCAGAGCACACATCTTGTTCAGCATCAGAGAATTCATACAGGAGAGAAACCCTACGAGTGTAACGAATGTGGGAAAACCTTCAGCCGGAGCTCAAATTTTGCTAAACATCAGAGAATTCATATTGGAAAGAAACCATACAAATGTAATGAATGTGGAAAAGCCTTCATCCATTCATCAGCTCTTATTCAACACCAGAGAACTCATACTGGAGAGAAGCCCTACAGATGTGATGAATGTGGGAAAAGCTTTAAGTGCAGTTCATCCCTCATCAGACATCAAAGAATTCATACTGAAGAGCAGCCCTGAAAAATTACTGAATGTGAAGAGATGTAAGTTGGCTTTATCACTGTGTTAAATACCTGAGTAGTTTAGGCGGAACATCTGTAAAATGCTGCTTGAGGAGCCATTCTGTATGCGTCTACATTTACTTGCATAACACATAGTTTCGAGCCATAGACAGAATGTTCTTTATATTCATTGATTTGATCATTATGAAAGCTTCCGGCCAGGGATCTCATATTTTGATCCCTATCCCCCACCCACTACCACTACCAAATAACCCTTTCGTGGGAATTCAAGAAATCTTTGGAAGTGGATAACAGTATAATCATTGTGAAGTCTGGTTCCTCTGTCTCTTTGTCACATGAGAGCCTTGTTATAGCTTCTCGCTCTGTAAGGAAATTCTTATTTGTAAATGTAGATAGAGGACTCCTCTATCTTTATCATCAGGAAGACACAGAGTTGTTCTCTTTGGATCCAAAGTAGTGCTCCAGATGTACAGCTAGTGTCATTTCTCCAGGGAGGGTTATTTTACATTATGTAAAGGTTAAGAGTTGAAATATGCTTTGGATTCCCTCCCTCCCCAATGGCTACTGTCTAATTTGATGAACATAAGTAGAATGTATTGCAGGTTCTAAGTCATGTTCACTTGGGTTATGCTGGTCATAAGTTTAGATGATTGTTATCCCTCTGCTGTGTAGATTTTCATTTTCTACTTCCTCGGAAGTTCCCTGAAGTTAAGAATGGGTCAAAATCTTAACTGCAGTTTCCAGTCAAATGCCTCTTTCCTTATCCTTGGCATTGAATGAGCCCGTGGTTTTTCTATAACCAAAGTATTAGGGATATTTCATTTCCAATTTGTTCATTTACAGTTATTCTGCTTTCTGTAACCTATGCTTTGTCACTTTGAGAAGAAACCCTAGGATATTGAGGGTCTGAAAAGTTGATGAATTCAATGTGTTATTATATTTAGGGTCCCAGTCAAGGAGGAGAACTGAAGCAACTCTGAGACACAAGGACACACCTTCCTGTCAAATCTGGAAAATAGTTCACAGGACAGTGACTCAGTGGAGGATCACAGCTTCCCTCCATGAAGAAGAGGCTGCCATTTCTCTGGCTTTCATGTCTACCCACATTTTTTGTTGTTATTGTTCTCCCTGTATATTTGTTGGGTTATGTCCCAGAGCCCTAAAGAAGGTAGAAGAGGCATGAACCCACATGATAAGTTACATGGGTGACCAAAAACCAGTGGTGGGATTGGAAGTGCAGAAGCAAAAGTTCAAATAAGTATTTAGCAAAACACTATACAAATATCAGTTTTTATTGTTACTCTATTGTATGAAAAGAAGAGTATAGAAAAGATAGAAGGAAAATAGTTACAGATTTCTTCTTTCTCTTCTCCTAAATTCTATCCTTTATGAACATTCAGCAACCAGTCCATGCTCTTGCCTTTTCCACATTATATCTGCTATTTCTTATAATTCCTTCTCTGTAAACCTTAGTTGTGTTATTGAGAAGTAGAGGAATAGAGTTTAGAGCAATATCATTACGGTTGAATGGGTTAAATCCAGCCGTGATGGAAATTAAAGAAAACATAAGGAAATGGGGCTGCAAGGACTGGGAAGAGGTTTTGGAAAGAATAAAAAGCATATCGGGGGTGGAGGTGGGTGGGAAGGCTCAGGGACTGAGAGATCAGGGTAGGAGGCTGACAAAGGAACAAGGGAAAGGGAAAGACGCTCAGCCCTCTTCACCTTAATACTCAGTATTCATGTTCAAAAGTAGGAACAGACAGACTGTCTTGGACCCACGACCAAGTCTGGCCTTCTGCCTATATCTCTAAATAATGTTTAGTTGGATCTTAACCACACTCGTTCATTTACATTTGTTTGTTACAACGGAGTCGAGTAGTTGCAGCAGTGACTGTGTGTCCCCCAAAAGCCTAAAATACTTGGTATTTCTTTATGTGCCAAACACTTGTGTAAAATAAATTCATCATTTAGTGGCCCACATTTGACTCCCAGAGTAAGATCCACTTGGGCTTTTCAAAGCTGAGTCTGGATTCTGTCACCTCCAATTAGCATTTATGTGACCTTACTACTTGCTGCCTCTAACTCTCAGGGTCTCCATCTGTAAGATGGGAATAAATCATCCCTCTCTTATAAGGTTGTGAGGATTAAATAAGATAATGCATGTCAAAGACCTGGCTCACAATAAATTAAACAGATGGCCTCTATATGTATATGTTTGTAAATATATACATATATATGTATTTAATGAATCGTCAGTCCATTTGGGCTGCTATATCGAAATAACTCACCACAGACTGAGTACAGTTCTGGAGACAGGAGTCCCAAGATCAAGGTCCCACCAGGTTCAGTGTCTGGGGAGGGCCTGTTCTGATTCAGGGACCACTATCTTTTTGTTTCCTCGCATGGTGAAAGGGTAAGGGGGCTCTGGTGCCTCTTTTGTAAGGGCAACTAAACCTTTTCCTGAGAATTCTGTCCTCATGACCTACTCACCTTCCAAAGGCCCCACCTCCTACTACCGTCACTGTGGGGATTAGGTTTCAAGATAAATTTGGGGAGATAGAAACTCAGTGTGCAGTAAATGACTAAGCATTGATCAGGTAGAAAATTACTTAAGTATGAATGTGTCTTCCACACATTTTGTTTACTGATCAAGAACTGTCACCAACCTACTGTCTAGTCCATCATAGAGAAGGGGCTTCTCTTTCTGTTCTTGCTTCTTTCCCTCTGGTGCTGCTCCCTACACAGCCTCCTTGAAACCTTGGGGAATCTGCTTTATTCTCTTCTAAGTACCACTTACTCAGGAACTATGTGATAGTTTCAGAGACTCAAGTTTATAACCTAATTGCAGTTTAAAGAGTGTGAAGAGACTTGCTCTAAGTTAGTTTTACTGGGAACTCAGGCCCTTGACATTTCAGTATTCTGTTTATGTTTGACATTCAATATGACTGTGTTTGTACTCCAACATGAATCTCGGAAGTTTTAATGTTCCGCTTTTCAAGTGTTTTTGATTACCTATAAACTAACTAAATTTGACTGCTCTTATTGGTCCATTGTCAATAAAGATGTTGTTTATATATTTATTGTCAGAAACTTCTGTAAACCGCTTCTAAAGCTTCCTAATTTAAGCATAGTTTAAGAGGCAAAGATAGACCAACAATAAATCATCTCCATAGCATTTGCGAAGCCAGTCACATTTCTAATTATTCATCTGGGCTTCACAACTTTTGAAGACATTGGTTGGGGAATCCCCTCCACAACCCATGTCTCTGCAAGAAGGTTAAAGAGTCGCAGAAGGTTGTTTCTGCCAAATGGTGTTGAGTGCCCAGGCCAAGTGCAGGCACCACTCATTTAGGAGAGGGTAATGGGGAAAAAAGGCACCACTCATTTATCAGGAGTAATGATAAAAAGTACTGTTACAACTAGGTAAGATCAGATTTAGTGTAAAATTTATTTATTTAAGATTTTATTTATTTGAGAGAGGCAGAGAAACAGCACAAGTAGGTGGAGGGGCAGAGGGAGAGGGAGAAGTGGGCTCCTTGCTGAGCAGGGAGCCCAACATGGCACTCGATCCCAGAACCCTGGGATCATGACCCAAGCCAAAGGCAGACACTTAACTGAATGAGCCACCCAGGTGCCCCTAGTGTAAATTTTAAATTACATCTGGCTTTTGAGAGGATGATGGTACATCACCCAAAGTATTAAAACAATAGTACTGTGTAAGAACACCGAACAGTACTCAAATTAGTCAACAACTGACTAGGTTCAATTGTCTATTAAAAGTTTCTAGTAACTATTTTCCCAGGTGAGTTTTCACTGTTTAATATCACAGGAGGACTCAACTTGGAAGCTCTTTGTCCCTGCTTTCTCCGTTTCCTTACCTAATTCTTTTTAGGTCCCAGTGGGGCAGTCCTGGATCCAGAACCACATGAGCTGTCCCTCACCATAGGTTTTACCACTGAAAGGGAATACATAGAACACGTGGTAATACACAGAACATGACATCTATGGATTACCTTGTAGTTCCAACTGATGCACTCAAAAAATCAGACGTTTTCATTGAATTGTTCTTCAAGTTTTTTACAATGTAACCTGTTATTTTTTAACCTCTGTTAGTTCATAAACCAGATAATCTGCCCTTAGACTGAGTTGACTATACATAAAATGCACAAACTTCACTCTCCTCTCCGCCCCCCCCCCCCAGTTTACCCATAAACATTACTATGGTGTCAGAAAAGTTCATGTGTTGGAGGAATCAGGAGTGATACTAGAGTCTCAGGCATTCCTTGATTAGGGACTATTTACCTCCATCTCTGCTGGGTTTGTTTGTTTTGTATGGGCTTTATTCTCATAAGTCTTTTCCAGTGATGACAAATACATCTACTGGGAATTCCAAGTTAGTATGGCTCTAAGCATTTATAATCCCAAGGAGAATACTTCTTTCTAAATATCTCCAGCAAAATCCCCAAGGCTATTTCTCAGCTTTGCTTGAGATCATGCTGATTGATCACTGAACATTATTGATTCAGTTTTCCAAACTGGAATACAAGCAGTAGAGTAGATAAAAGTATTACATCCATTAAATTTACTGAAGCTGATAACTATACGATGGTTATATAAAATAATATTCTTTTTTTTTTTTTTTTTTTTTATTTCACAGNTGTTTTTTTGTTTTTTTTTTATTTCACAGAGGGAGAGCGATCACAAGGAGGCAGAGGCAGAGAGACAGGGAGAGGAGGAAGCAGGCTCCCTGCTGAGCAGAGAGCCCGATGCGGGCCTCGATCCCAGGACCCTGAAATCATGACCTGAGCCGAAAGCAGAGGCTTTAACCCACTGAGCCACCCAGGCGCCCTAAAATAATATTCTTGTTATTGGGAAATGCACATTGAAGTATGTAGGGGGATGAAGCATAACGCATGCACTTTACTCTCAAATGGTACAGAAAAAGTATGTTTATATAGAGAGTAAATGATAAATAAGATAAAATGTTAATAAGTGAATCTGACTAAAGGGAACATGGATCTCCTTTGTAATGCTAATACAACTTCTATAAGTTTCAGATTATTAACAAGTAAAAACATTTTAAGGCACTGGGGTGGCTCAGATGGTTGAACATCTGCCTTTGGCTCAGGTCATGATCCTGGGGTTCTGGGATCAAGTTCCACATCGGCCTCCCTGCTCCTTGGGGAACCTGCTTCCCCCTATCCCTCTGCCTTTCTCTCTGTCTCTCATGAATCAATAAATAAAACCTTTAGGGCGCCTGGGTGGCTCAGTAGGTTAAAGACTCTGCCTTCAGCTCAGGTCATGATCTCAGGGTCCTGGGATCGAGGACTGCATCAGGCTCCCTGCTTCCTCCTCTCTGCCTGCCTCTCTGCCTATTTGTGATCTCTATCTGTCAAATAAATAAAATCTTTAAAAAAAATAAATAAATAAAACCTTTAAAAAATTTTTAAGTAGACCACTACATTAACAGGACCCCAAATCAGACCCATGCTATAACACATATAAATAAAAGGCAAAAGTATAGACAATGCAACTATGTTAAAAGGCTTTTTTCTATCTTCTTTTTTTTTTTAAAGATTTTATTTATTTATTTGACACAGAGAGAGAGATTACAAGTAGGCAGAGAGGCAGAGAGACAGGGAGAGGAGGAAGCAGGCTCCCTGCTGAGCAGAGAGCCCGATGCGGGCCTCGATCCCAGGACGCTGAGATCATGACCTGAGCCGAAAGCAGAGGCTTTAACCCACTGAGCCACGCAGGCGCCCTTTTTTCTATCTTCTTAAAGCCTATCTAAGTATCCAAAGATTATCCATTAATAAATATTTTAATGGGAGAAGACACTTCCACATTTAACTGAAAAAAAACCTCAATATTTTAATTCTTCAAAATTGTTTAGAAAGATTAACAGCACTGTAGGAAAAAATGCGGAAAATTTGCACAGATCCTTAAAAACAGTATATATAAATTTTTAAGAAACATATAAAAAATATGCTCAGGTCTTTTAATAGTCAAATGATCAGGGGCACCTGGGTGGTTCAGTCAGTTAAGCATCTGCCTTCAGTTCAGGTCATGATCCCGGGGTCCTGGGATCGAGCCCTGTATCAAGCTGCCTGCTCAGCGGGAAGCCTGCTTCTCCTTCTCCCACTCCCCCTGCTTGTGTTCCTCTCTCTCGCTGTGTTTCTGTCAAACAAATAAAATCTTTAAAAAAAATTAAGTGATCAAAATAAAGATGAAATACTACCACCCACTAACCAGAATAGCTAAAATGAGAAAGACTGACACAATCAAGTCATTTCCAATATTTGTAGAAGAAATAGCTATGCCTATCATGGTTTCTACTGCGGCCATCAAAACAAGAAGATACATAATAATTAGAACTCTCTTAAACTGGTGGTTGAGTTGCGTATTGGTCAAACGCCTCTGGAAAACTATTTAGTGATATGTAATTTGAATACATGCAGTGAATCTACCGAGCAATTTTATAGGTTGGTCCATACTTACGGTATTGATTGCATGTGCACCAAAAGAAACCAACAAGAATGGTATGGTTGCATCATTGCTAATAGCCCCACCCTGGAAATAGAGCCCATGTTCATCAACAGCAGAACTGAGAACTGTGGTATATTCATAAAAAGAATGAATGAATGAATTACTCCATGAGACCACATGGCTGAGTGTCACAAATATAACACTGAGCAAAAGAAGTCAGACAGTAATTCCTGCTGTATGGTTCTAAATACACAAATTTATAAAAACAGGCAGTACTAATCTGTGATGCTAAAAACTGGATGATGGTTAGCTCTGGCAAGATAGAATGGGTCGTGGTTGGGGACTCTCAGGTGATGGGCTTCTGGGTTTTGAATAATTTTCCTTGCACTGTGTTGTAGTTACAAGGGCATATTCACTTTGTGTTACATCACTGAGTATTACAGTTGTGATTTATGCCTATGCTTTTTGGTATGCATGTTATACTTCAATAAATGCATTTGAATACATTTTTACTATTAGGACAAAGAAGGTAAATTATGAGAGTTTGCAATCTTAGTATCGTTTCCATTTTATGAAAAATAGTCACCCAAAGGATTCCAAGCTGAAACGTTTAAATTATTCAGCTTACATCTGCAAATATATATATATTTTTTGAACATCCATAACTATCTGATATGTTGTTTGAGTGTAGAAAAAGCAGTTATGTTTACAGTTTGCCGAATCCATAATCTTTAAGTTGAAAGTTGAGCTAGCTAGCTATCCACACCCATCAGTGAAACTGCTTTCACAGAGGAGTCCAACCTGTGACAATTAGTAGAGACATCAGGAAAGTCGTTTCTTCTTCATTATCTCTGTAAAACATTAGATTTCTTAGAAGCACAGGCCATCTCTCATTTCAGATTTTTCTTTTCCTTTTTTTTTTTTTAAGATTTTATTTATTTGACTGAGACACTGAGAGAGGGAACACAAGCAGGGGCAGAGGGAGAGGGAGAAACAGACTCCCCACTGAGCAGGGAGCCCGAACCCCGAGATCATGACCTGAGCTGAAGGCAGACACTTAACAACTGAGCCACTCAGGCGCCCCTCACAGCAGGTTTTTCTTTCATTAGTTTCTGTGACCTTGTTATCAGAAAGGATTTTTTATGTTCCAGTATCACAGAGAGGGCATACTTAACAACTACAGTGTTTACTACAGTGGCCATCAAGACAAGGCCCATGTGTATTCCCTGGATCCCAGCAATGACCGTTCCTGGATGTAATGGGAAATCTGCTATCAGCCAGAAAGTCATGGATCCTCTCCTGGGGAGCCCTGGTTGGTATCTGAAAAGAGACCTGCACTGGAATTGTGGAGGCTGAATACAGTCACAGTCTCCATGTCTGATGCTTCAAGTCCACAGGCAGTAAACGGGGGAAGATCACCAACAGGCTGGAATCCCATGAGCAGGAGCTAGGACCTCATACAGACAGACTGAAGCCTATGTGCATACTTCTTGCCTCTGACCTTGGTGATCAGGGCGTCCTGCAGAAGGCAAGGCCCTTCATCCTGCAGCTAAACACACACCTGCATCCCACAAATCAGAGAAACTGAAGGAAAAACCCAAAGGAAGACGAAGCAAGTTCAGGTCCAGCTTCCTCTGCTTCAGGCTAGTGAGGTGAGTCACTAGTTCAGCAACAATGTAAGTGTGTGTATATGTCCAATTCGCTCATTTTATTATAAGTTCTGGGCTTTTAAGTTAACTAAGATGAAGGTCCTTTGGAAATTATATATAAGCTAACTACAGAGCAACACATTTACTGTTGATATCAAAAAGCCTGTCACAAGTATAATTCAAGGGAATTGAACACCAATGTGAAGTTTTTCATCTTAAACATGTGGAAGTAATATAACTTAGCAGATAAGTAAAACCATAAGTTTAGATTAACTAAGCCCTCTGGGAGAAAGCAAACCCAAGTGTGATACTGTGATTTATAATAAGAAATATATATATATATGGTCTTTGTCCTTATTTCTGGCAGAGTTCTTAAACCCTTGGAATTTCTTAAGTGATGAGAGTGGTAATAGTCTTGTTGTGTTAATGACTTTTGGACAGCACCTAAGGATGGGAGCTGGTTGCAAGGAGAACCAGCCAGGTGGTTAGAGGGTTGGAACTGTCGGCTCCACCCCCCTTGACCTTGGGAAGGGGACAGGGCTAGAGGTTGAGTCAGTCATCAGTGGCCAGTGATTTAATCAATGCACTTATGTAACAAAGCCTCCATAAAACCCAAACCCAGGCTGATGGAAATAGGAAGTTTTGGGGAAGGTGGTACGCTTGGAGGGGATATGGAAGCTCTATGCCCTTTCCCCACCCCTTGCCTTGTGCATCTCTTCCATCTGGCTGTTTCTGAGTTACATCCTTTTGTAATAAACTGGTGATCTAATAAGTGAAATGCTACTCTGAGTTCTGTTAGTGGCTCTAGGAAATTAATTGAACCCAAGGAGAGGGTCGTTGGAACCTCCAGTCTATGGGGGGTGTTGGTCAGAAGCACAGGTGACAACCTGGATTTGTGATAGGCAACTGGAGTGGGGGGCAGTCTTATAGAACTGAGCCCTTAGCCTCTGGAATCTGAGACTATCTCCAGGTCCTCGTATCAGAATTGAGTTAAGTTATAGGACACCCATCTGGTGTCTGAGAACTGCTTGGATGTATATGAAAAAAACCCCACACACTAGAACTGGTGATCAGAAACATACCAAATCTTACAAAACAGAGAATGCATGCTTACGGTATATTCCATAAATGATAAAACTCAGTAAGAAACATTTGGCTTTTTAAACCAAAATCATCAAGCCTGTCTGATTTGTTTTCAGAGCCACTTTGATTATGGGTGCTTGGGTTCTTATATAAAAATCCCTCTAAACTCGTGTTTCTTTTCTTTTCTTTTTTTAAAGATTTTATTTATTTGAGAGAGTGAGGGAGGGAACACAAACGGGGGGGTGGGAAGGGAGAAGCAGGCTTCCTACTTCTGATTCAGGAAGCCTGATTCAGGACTCGATCCCTGGGATCATGGCCTGAGCCGAAGGCAGACGCTTAATGACTGAGCCACCCAGGTGCCCCTAAAAAAGTGTTTCTATGAGACGTTTTATTTTTATTTTCCTCAAAAAGCCATATTCAGAGAATTAGAAGTTTAGTTTCTTCTCTGGGAATCCTAGAGTTTTCTTATATTAGATTCATAATAAACTCTACCATTTTCAGAATTCCTTTACCTTAAGCCTTTATAACCTAATTTATTAATTCCCTCCAATTGTAGGGAACTATTTGCAAAATACACAGTAAGATAAATGTGTCTCATTTACAGACACATTTACAGACACAGATACACAGATAGCTTGCAGCTTCACTTCACCAACTTTAACCATAAGTCAAAAGTAAGCAATACAAAAGCTCCCCTGTGCAGGTCTCACAGGACTGTTCTCCCTTCTGGTGGATAGGAGACATTTTCTGGAGTTGTATGAAGTCACATACAAACAAACCAAGTCTCTGTCTTCTCCCACACATCAGAGAATAGGTTCATCCGCTATCACCTGCCCAAAAGAGAACTCATCTGAGGAACGAACTACCTTCCTTCCTCCCTCTCTCTCTCTTTCTCTCTTTCAATATTTTATTTATTTGACAGGACAAGCAGCAGGGGGAGCAGCAGGCAGAGGGAGAGGAAGAAGCAGGCCCTCTGCAGAGTGGGGAGCCAGATGCAGGGCTCTATCCCAGGACCCTGGGATCATGACCTGAGCCGAAGTCAGCTGCTTCTCCAACTGAGCCACCCAGGCATCCCTGATCTGAGAAATTTTCGAAAGCAGAAAAAAACCTAGGGGGCAAGAATGGGAAGACTTACAATGCTGTCAACAGTCCACTGTGGAAAAATCCTAGGAACATGAAGACATGTTGAAAAGGTAGAAAGATAACAAGGGGTGTCATCTGATGGAAAATTGACTTTTTACAAGATACCTCAAACTGGAAATGAGATTTCAGATCTAAGTTTATCTTTACTTTACTACAGAGCCTTGAGGAAAGAGTCCACCTATGAATGCACAGGAAATGAAGATCACAAAGAATTCTGACTTAATCATCCATTGAAAAGTTACTTCAGTAAGATAGTTTTAGTTAATGTTAAAGAACCACAGACCAGCACAAAGAATATTTGCCCTAGAGAGAAAATGTGACATTTATTTTTATATGTCAATTTACTGGGCATCCAGATTTTAGGTCAAACATTATTCTGAGTGTGTCTGTCAGGATGTTTCTGGATGAGATGAATACTTGAATCTACAGACTGAGGAGAGACTGCCCTCTCTGAAGTGGGTGGGCCCCATTCAATCCACTGAAGATCTGAATTGAACAAAAAGGCTGAGTAAGGGAACTCCTCCTCTCTGTTGAGCTGGAACATTGGTCTTTGCTGGCCTTCACACTTGCATGGAAACATCAGCTCTTCTTGGGTCTCAAGCCTGCCAATTTTCAGATGGGAACTTAAACCATTGGCTCTCCTGGTTCTCGGGCCTTCAGACTCAGACTAGGACTCTAGCTTGCCAACTATAGATCTTGGGACTTCCATAGTTGTGTGAGCCAATGTTTTATAATCAATCTCTCTCCCTCTCTATTCCTTTTTTTAAATAGATTTCTAAGTAATCTCCACACCCAACATGGGACTTGAACTCACAACCCTGCGATCAAGAGTCATATGCTTTACTGACTGAGCCAACCAGGTGCCCCCTCTTTGTATTCCTATTGGAATTGTTTCATATCCTATTGGTTCTGTTTCTCTGGAGAACCCTAATACAGAAACTGTATAGATGACATAGAGGGTTTTCTTTTTCTATGTATAAAGAAAACAGTTGCCGTATAAAGGAAACAGAGAAGAAAATAGCTGCAAATTTAATCAATGGGAAAAACTTTTCTGTGACTCCAGAA
Organism: Ailurus styani; assembly: GCA_002007465.1. Taxonomy (NCBI): domain Eukaryota; kingdom Metazoa; phylum Chordata; class Mammalia; order Carnivora; family Ailuridae; genus Ailurus; species Ailurus styani. The sequence continues at coordinate 1,722,337 of LNAC01000101.1, forward strand.
TCCTAGCCTGCAAGCAACAATGTTTGTAACTATCTCAGAATGCAGCATCTAGTAAGTACATCCATATAAAAACAAGTTTCCTCCAACCCCACAGAAGCTAACATCATTAAAATGAATACAATAGGGGTAGCCTCTGTGATAGCAGAAGACGGTAAGTTCAATGTGGGACAGGTTCTGTCTGAGGTGTTTAGAGGTAACCTCTCTGTACTATCTCATCTGAAAAATGGACTAATAATACATTCTTGAAAGGTGGTTGTGAGAATTTGATGAATCGGTGTATGTAAACTGCTTAGAACTGCCTGGTCCGTAATAAATTCTGTACACGTTAGCCATTATGATGTAGCTAGAGCTCTCTAGTGTGAACGACACATAGCAACAAGGCAGTTATCTACATGTTAATGGCCGCTGATGACATGCGAGGAACAGGGCAAAAGACCACACCCACGAGGCTGCTTTACACCGCGAGAAGTGGATGCAACCACGAGCTACCATGAAGGCACAAGGAGAACCCGGAGCCCCCAGACTGGCTCAGGAACGGTCTAGAGAGAGAACCTTCTCCGGCTTAAGGGGAGCAGCTTCCAAGAACCCAAATGTCCTCAATTTCACCAGAGCTGGAAAACACTTTTCTGGGTATTGAGAACAAAACTGGGGCAGCGCCAGGAGGAATATGCGCCCCAGCACCCAAGAAAGGGATGTTCCGTTTCAGAGCACGGGGTGAGGGCAGGGTTTTCGTTCCAGGATCTGCAGGAAGGACGGGCTGAGGGCTGGACACCATGTGCCACCCCTGCCCGGAATCGAAGGCTTCCCCTGAGTTACAAAGGCCCGCCTGTCCTGCCCGTGGACCACAGTCTCCCTTGTGCTTCTCAGTCATACTTTTATAGTCGCTCTTGAAGTCTTCGCCGGTCTCCTCGGCGCCTGCCACGCATCCAGCATCACACTGGGTTACGGGGGCCCAGCCGACCAGCAGCTGGTCACCCGAACTGGAAGCAGAGCCAAGCCCCGCGCGCATGCGGAGTGCGGGGCGGAGCTGCGCACGCGCACTGAGCGTCCCCACCGCCCGCCAGCGCCATTGTGACGAACTGGGCGTTCCCTGTCGCCTCCGTACCCCCCTGGGCACAGACCCAGACCTGTGCGGGGCGCTGGGCTGCCCTCTTGCCCTTGGTTGGTCGGCCCCTCAAATGCCAGCGGGGCTGAGGCGTATTGGGGAAGTATCGTTGAGTCTCGTCGGGGGCATCATTCAGAGGCCGACGACTTCGTGCGTCCCCGCGTTCGAGTCCCAGGCCAGGAGTCTATTCCGCGAGGGCCTGACGTGCGGGCCCCTGACTGTGTGGACCCCTCGCCCCCAGGTCCCCTGCTCGACCTGGGAAGGAGGAGGAAGCTGATAGGAGAATCTCGGGGGTCCTCTGAAAAGGGCATCTGGCGCTGTGAGTGGTTGCCCTTTGAGTGTCACATGTCCAGACCTGTCCTACCTAACGGGTGGGCATTGTTCTCGCTGGTCTGAGTCGAGTCCCTTTTTTGTAAGCCCGTTTGAATGCAGAGGCAGTTCAGATAATCCCTTTTAAAACTCTATTCCTTGACATACTATGATTGCGTAATTTGGGAGTTGCTGGATTGGGCTGTGGCCATGAAGATCACACGAGGGATGATCTCATGTATTTAATATTATTATTATTGTTGTTATTATTATTACTACTACTATTACTTGCCCCAGGGGTACAGGTCTGTGAATCATCAGGCTTACACCTTTCACAGCACTCACCATAGCACAAACCCTCCCCAGTGTCCATCACCCATCCACCCTATCCCTACCCTCCCACCCCCCAGTAACCCTCAGTTTGTTTCCTGAGATTAAGAGTCTTTTATGGTTTGTCTCCTTCCGGATCCCATCTTGTTGATCTCATGTATTTTACATAGCAGTTCAGGTTTGGGAATCTCGACGTAGGAAATAAATATACCCAATAAAATGCCCAAGCTGCATATACATCACCTAATCTTGGTCATCTTGCTTTGGGAGAGGAAGACTTGTAAAATTAACAACAGCCTAAATAACCGTGGGAAAAGGTTCTGACACAAGGGGCAGGAAGTAGCTGGTCATTTAGCTGGTGATTGGCAGAGGACTCTTCCTGCTAGAGGGAGAAAGAAAAATAGAATGGTTTTCCCTGTTTAAAAAAAGTTAACCAAAGCCTGGAAGCTGAAGGAAATTGCCCTAATCACCCTTCCAGGCATTGGCATAATCAAGACGTTGAATTAAAGATCAAAAGATTTTTTTTAAGATTGATTGATTGATTGATTGATTTCACAGAAGGAGAGAGATCACAAGGAGGCAGAGAGGCAGGCAGAGAGAGAGGAGGAAGCAGGCTCCCCGCTGAGCAGGGAGCCCGATGCGGGCCTCGATCCCAGGCCCCTGAAATCATGACCTGAGCCGAAAGCAGAGGCTTTAACCCACTGAGCCACCCAGGCGCCCAAGATCAAAAGATTTTAAACTACTTTTTTTTTTTTTACTTTCAATTTTATACTTTTCTTCTTTTTTTCAGAGATACATAGAGTGGGGGCGCCTGAGTGGCCCAGTCGGTTAAGCCAAAAGATTTTAAACTTCTATTTTACATAAATATTTACCAACAAATTGACCGGACAGTGGTTATACCATTTAATAATTTTTTAATTTATTACTGCTGATATTCACTGGCAGTGTTTCCCCACATTCTGCCACATTTGAGACTGCCAGAACTTTTTATTGTATTACTTTTTTACTTATTTATTTTTATTGTGTCACTTTTGAATTGAATTGAATGGAATTGATTCATTTTTATTTCACCAATGGTAGTTGATACTATCTTTTCATGTTTATTGGTCATTGCATTTCCTGTCATTAAATTGCCTTTTTGCCCACTTTTCTTTAAATTTTATACAAGATAACAAATAAAACATAAATCAACTTTCAATTAAATAAAAACAAACCCCAAGAATCACAGGTGCTAAAGACTCCTTTGATTACCACCCGTAAGATCATTTCCTCATCTTCCGCAGGGGAGCCACTGTTGTCACTAGAATATATATTTTTAGAAGTTTCCAAAATAGTTTCACAACCTGAACCTACTGATAAATCATAGCACTGAGAAAAAACAATTAGAAATGAGTCTTATGAGTACATATAAAATTATGTTTATACTGTGGCCTATTAAGTGTACAATAGCATCATATCTAAAAAAGGAACACACATAACCATCATCTGAGCTTTCAGCAAGTCCTAATCTTTTTGCTGGTGGAGGATATTGCTTCAGTGCTGATGGTTGCTGACCAGTCAGGGTGGTGGTTGCTGAAGTTTGGGATGGCTGAGGCAATTTCTCAAAATAAGACAGCAATGAAGTTGACCACATGGATTGACTCTTCGTTTCACAATTTCTTTGTGACATGAGATACTAATTGATTGCATTTTACCCACAGTAGAACTTCTATCAGAATTGGAGTCAGTCTTTTTTTTTTTTAAAGATTTTATTTATTCATTTGACACAGAGAGAGAGATTACAAGTAGGCAGAGAGGCAGGCAGAGAGAGAGGAGAGAGGAGGAAGCAGGCTCCCTGCTGAGCAGAGAGCCCGATGTGGGCCTCGATCCCAGGACCCTGGGATCATGACCTGAGCCGAAGGCAGCGGCTTTAACCCACTGAGCCACCCAGGCGCCCTGGAGTCAGTCTTAAACCCTGCCTCTGCTTTATCAGCTAAGTTCATGTAATATTCTAAATCCTTTGGTGTTATTTCAACAATCCTCAGAGCATCTTCATCAGGATAGATTCCATCTCAAGGAACAACTTTTTTGTTTATCCGTAGAAAGCAACTTCTCATCTGTTAAAGTTTTATCATGATTTCAGGGTCATGAGATAGAGCCCCAAGTCAGCCTCCATACTGGGTGTGGAGCCTGCTTAAGATGGTCTTTCCCTCCCTCTCCCTCTGCCCCCCGCCCCAACTTGCTTTCACTCTGGCTCTCTCTAAAAAAATAAATAAATAAAAATAAAAGTTTTATCATGAGATTGCAACAATTCAGTCACCTGTTCAGGCTCCACTTCTAATTCTAGTTCTCTTGCCAATTCTACCACTTCTTCAATTACTTCCTCTACTGAAGTCTTGAACCCCTCAAAGTCATCCATTTGATTGGAATCAACTTCTTCCAAACTCCTGTTCCTGTTGATATTTTGATCTCTTCCCATGAATGATGAATGTTCTTAATGGCATCTAGAACAGTGAATCCTTTCCAGAAGGTTTTCAGTTTACTTTGCTCAGATCCATTAGAGCAATCACTACCTATGGCAGCTATAACCTTACAAGATGTATTTCTTTAAAAAAAAAGATTTTATTATTTATTTGACAGAGAGAGAGAGAGATCAAAAGTAGGCAGAGAGGCAGGCAGAGAGAAGCGGAAGCAGGCTCTCCGCTGAGTGGAGAGCCCGATGCAGAGCTCCATCCCAGGACTCTGAGATCATGACCTGAGCCAAAGGCAGAGACTTGACCCACTGAGCCACCCAGGTGCCCCAAGACGTATTTCTTAATAAAAAAACTTAAAAGTTGAAATTCCTTGATCTGTATGCTCCAGAATGGATGGTGTGTTAGCAGGCATAAAAACAACATAAATCTCACTGTACATCTCCATCAGAGCTCTTGGGGGACTGGATGCGTTGTCAATGAGCAATAATATTTTGAAAGGTGTCTTTATTTCTGAGTAGTAGGTCTCAACAGTGGGCTTAAAGTATTCGGTACACTGTGTTATAAATAGATGTGCTGTCATCCAAGCGTTTTGTCATTCCACTGATAGAGCACAGGCAGAGTGGCTTTAGCATACTTTTTAAAGGCCTTAGGATTTTCAAAATGCTAAATGAGTATTGGCTTCAACTTAAATTGCCAGTTGCATTAGCCCCTAACAAGACTGTCAGCTTGTTCTTTGAAACCAGGCATTGACTTCTCTCTAGCTCTGAAAGACCTAGATGGCGTCTTCTTCCAATAGAAATCTGTTTCATCTACATTGAAAATCTGTTATTTAGTGTAGACACTTTCATTAATTGTTATAGCTAGATCTTCTAGATAACTTACTGCAGCTTCTTCATCAGCACTTGCTGCTTTACCCTGCACCTTTATGTTACGGAGATGGCTTCTTTCCTTAGACCTCATGAAACCACCTCTGCTAGCTTCAAAATTTTCTTCTGCAGCTTCCTCACCTCTCTCAGCCTTCACAGAGTTGAAGGAGTTAGGGCCTTCCTCTGTATTAGGCTTTGGCTTCTGGGAATGTTGGGGCTCATTTAACCTGTCTGGACCACTGAAACTTTCTCCACATCAGCAATAAGATTGTTTGGCTTTCTTATCATTCGTGTGTTCACTGGAGAAGCACCTTTCATTTCCTTCAAGGGCTTTTCCTTTGCATTTACAACACAGCTGTTTGGTTCAAGAGACCTAGCTTTTGGCCAATCTTGCCTTTCAACATGCCTTCCTCACTAAGATTAATCACTTACAGTTTTTGATTTCAAGTGAGAGACATGCAACTCTTCCTTTCACTTGAACACTTACGGAGCCATTGAAGGGTTATTTATTAGCTTGGTGTCAGTGTTGTGTCTCAGGGAATAGGGAGACCTTAGGAGAGGGAGAGAGACAGAGAAATGGCTGTTCAGTGGAGCACTCAGAACACATAACATTTATCAGTTGAATTTGCTGTCTTAAATGGGCAATCACCATAATAAATATAATAATAATAATAAAGTTTGAAATATTGTGAGAATTACAAAATGTGACATGCGACATGAAGTGAGCAAATACTATTAGAGAAATGGCACCAGTATACCTGCTCAACAGAGAGTTCCAAACCTTCCATCTGAAAAAAACACAGTATCTGCCAAGTTCAATAAAGTGAAGCACAATAAAAGAAGGTATACCTATATACTAAATTTAAAGAACTAATAGAACATATAATCAATAAGGAAGATACTGTACTCTGAAGTACATTGAATAATTTCAAAATATATAAAGCAAAAGTTATCTGATAAAAAAATAAAAAGACATAGTTGCTATGGGCATCTGGTAATTGTCTTCTATCAATCTATGGCATAAGTTAGATTTTTTTTAAGATTTTATTTATTTATTCCATAGAAAGAGTGAGGGCACACAACAGGGGGAGCCGTAGGGGCAGAGGGAGAAGCAGGCTCCCGGCTCAGCGGGGGAGCTCGATCCCAGGACATTGGGATCGTGACCTGAACCAAAGCCAGATGCTTAACCATCTGAGCCACCCAGGTGCCCCTATAAGTTAGATTTTTTAAATAGGCTTCTAGAGGGCTTAAATAACATATTTAATAAGGTCAAACCTGTAAATTTAAATTTATATCTTGGATTTTGAGTATTCATGGAACATACACAAAACTTATTATATATTTAGCCCCAGAAACCTTAGCAAATTACAAACATTAGAAACGGGAAGGGTGACACACAGTTTTATAAGCTAGTTCAAACACATCTAATTCAAGTTACAGATAAAAATTATGTTACACAAACTGTTTAAGAGAACAAATTAAGCTAGGTTTTCTATGTGTGAAACTAAAATTGCCTAAGTATTTAGTAAATTGATTCTTCATATGCTTCACAAAAGGAAAGAACTTATTTCTCCACTAAATGATAAGGGAAAAAAACAGGTGAAATATATGATTTTCACATAGTGAGTTGTAGACAGAGATGAGTGTGGATGTAGTAAAAGCATGTGTATTGGGATTAGATCTTGGTTCACATTCTTTCACTACAATTTATTGGCTCTATCAATTATATGTTAATATATATTAAATATATAAATATCTTTTGTATTGTTATGTTATGTTATGTTATGTTATGTTATGTTAATTCCAGAGATTGGGGACATTATCTCTGTCAGTTTTCTTGTCTTGAAAATGTGCAAAATTAAGGGCATCTGAGTGGCTCAGTCAGTGGAGCATCTGCCTTCGGCTCAGGTCATGATCTTGTAGTCCTGAGATCAAGCCCCACACTGGGCTCCCAGCTCAGTCTGTTTCTCCCTTTCCCTCTGCCTCTCCCACTGCTCATGAGCTCTCTCCCAAATAAATAAAATCTTAAAAAAAAAATAAAATGTGCAAAATTATAGCTTCTGTATGGGGTTGAAATAAAGGTTAAATGTAGTGATACAGGTATATCTTAATAGAGTTCCCTGGAACAAGGAAGGCACTCAAATAACATTTCCTTCTCTTTCTTGTATGTGTGTTCTGATATCCAGAGCTTATCTGCTCTGTGGTTATTGCTGGCCTCTAGGAAAATAGTGACAGTGTTAAGACCCCTGGTAGCAAGGACCACAGATGCCCCTGTCAGATCTGTGAGGAAACGTAGCAACTTTTGTGACCCTTCCGAGGTGGGACACGGTGAGGGTCCTGGTGGGTGCTCCTAGGTGAAGACATCACACTCATATGAATTTGTATGTCAGGATTTCGAGTCCAAAGTGTCTGGGACTTTCAAGGTAGGCTTGATTTTCATGTCTTTTATCTCATCTTTAGGTAAATGTCTTCCCAGGACTCTGCCATTCGGAGAGGAGAATCCCATAGGAAGATGTTATGGCTGCTCTGAGTTTATCAGTTTTGTCTGAGGTAGGATGTACCTTCTTCTGTTTCTAAACAGCTGTTTCAGTCTTTATTAAATAACAACTAAGTCTATAAAGTGAAGAGTGAAATCTTTTCTCATCCCTTCAGTCCCACCCCACAGAAGTAACTGTTAGCAAGTTTGGCATATGACCATTAGGATTCTGTCATGCTTGTTTGAGTGTGTGTGTGTGTGTGTGTGTGCGCGCGCGCGCACGCGCACGTGTGCTCAAATGTGACTAGATGCACCCTTCTTATTTTATTTTTTTAATCCTTCTTATTTTAAATGATTGTATATGGCATAGTATGGTTGTACCATAATTTATTCATCTATTCATCTATGCCCCTTTTGGTGGCTTCCTTGCTTTGAAACTCTATGCTACAGCAAGAATTCTTGCACAAATAGTTTACAAACTTGTATTAATGTGTTATAGATCATAAGATTTTCACGTTAAAGATTTTGATAGATTCTTCAAAAGTGACTTTTGAAAGATTCTCATCATTAGTGAATAAGAATGAGAATACCAATTTCCAGTATGTGTAAATATCAATGTTAGCTGTGGTCAAGCTTTAACATTTTTTGCGAAGCATGTATTGATGAGAAAATGTATCACATTATGGGATTTATTTTTAGAGATCAATGAGGTAAAGATCTATTTTTCCAAGTAAGTAGTCAAATGCCTATGCAATATTTTCTGAATGAGTCATGTTTTCCTCCATTATCTGAAATGCTGCCTTTATTATAAACCAAATTGATGTACTGTTTCCTTATTCCTTAATCTGTTTGACTGATATATTTATACATTTGTGCACCAGGATCACATTATCCTGATTAATAGAGATTTAAAGCACTAGCAGATATCTGGTAGAAAATATTTCCGATATTTCCCTTTTTTGGAAGTTTCTTGGAGCACCTGGGTGGCTTAGTCAGTTAAGCTTCTGCCTTCAGCTCGGGTCATGATTCCAGGGTCCTGGGATCGAGTACCGCATTGGGCTACCTGCTCAGCATGGAGTCTGCTACTCCCTCTCCCTCTGCCTGCTGCGCCCCCTGCTTGTGCTTGCTCTCCCCACTCTCGTGTCAAATAAATAAGTAAAATCTTTTTTAAAAAAAGAAAGAAGGAAAGTTTCTTGACTACTCGAGCACATTGACTTTATCAGAACTTTATACTCATTTTACCAAGTGTTAGCAAATATGCCACTTAGCAAATATTCCATTATAATTGGAATTGTATTGGATTTATAGATTATTTTAGAGACTATTGATATACATTAAGTCTGCCCACCTAGGATACATGGTATGGGTTTCTATTTTTCAAGATTTTCATGTCCTTTTTTTTTTTCACTCAAAAGTTCTCATGTATTTATTACTGAACCAACCTGCTGGTGCAGAACCATAGTAGCAGAGAAAAATCACTTCCCCAATAAAACATGTCTGTTGTTTAGGTAGTAGGGATGTTTACAGAGTGACAGGACAGGAGCAAATGACCTTCAAGGAGCATAAGTATGTGTGTGGTCTTATGTGCAATCCTTACAGACCTTATAGCTTGGTTCTTCTCCAGTGCCTCCTGTTGGAGTTGTACCTGATTTTACTACCTGTTTTCATCCAAATCCACTGTGGAATGGGACAATTCTGCTTTTGTTTCTTGACCAGGAAGCATTTGATCCTGAAAGCCTTTTTTTTTTTAAAGATTTTATTTATTTATTTGACACACACAGAGAGAGATCAGATCACAAGTAGGCAGAGAGGCAGGCAGAGAAAGAGGAGGAAGCAGGCTCCCTGCTGAGCAGGGAGCCCGATGCGGGCCTCGATCCCAGGACCCTGAGATCATGACCTGAGCCGAAGGCAGAGGCTTTAACCCACTGAGCCACCCAGGCGCCCCCTTTTTTTTTTCTTAAGATTTTATTTATTTATTTGACAGAGACAGAGGGAACACGAACATAAGGAGGGGGAGTGGGTGTGGGAGTGGGAGAGGGAGAAGCGGGCTTCCCACTGAGCAGGGAGACCAACACAAGGCTGGATCCATCCCAGGATCCTGGGGTTATGACCAAGTGGAAGGCAGATGCCTAATGACTGAGCCTCCCAGGTGCCCCTGCTATGTTTTTTTAATAGTTTGGTGCCTGTAGAAATTGGATCTTTCTAAAAGCTCATTTTGAGAAAGGTTACTGCTAATATAAATCACGAGTTTTATATATATCTTACTGCTTTCCTGGGTGCCAGGAGTATTCATTGCTATTGGGTGGTGTCTGCATCAAGGCCTTTTCAGGCAGAGCTATAAAGTAGATATTTTTTTAATTTTAAAAATTCCAGTATAATTAACATATTGTTTATATTAGTTTCAGGTATGCGATATGGTGACCTAGCAAGTCTATGCATTCCTCAGTGCTCATTAAGGTAGGTGCGCTCTTAATCCCCTTCACCTATTTCACCCATCCCCCCACCCGCCTCCCCTCTGGTGACCATCACTTTGTTCTCTAAGAGTCTGGTTTTTTATTTCTCTTTTTATCTTTGTTTTGTTTCTTAAATTCCACAAATGACTGAAATTATATGGTATTTGTCTTTTGCTGACTGACGTATTTCACTTAGCGTAGTACTCTCTAGATATGTCTTTTTTTTTTAAGATTATTTATTTATTTATTTCACAGAGGGAGAGAGATCACAAGGAGGCAGAGAGGCAGGCAGAGTTGGGGGGGAAGCAGGCTCTCCGCTGAGCAGGGAGCCCAATGCAGGCCTCGATCCCAGGACCCTGAGATCATGACCTGAGCCGAAAGCAGAGGCTTTAACCCACTGAGCCACCCAGGCGCTCTCTCTAGATATGTCTTGATTGTTGCTAAGGGCAAGATTTCATTTTTTCTGGCTGAATAATATTCCATTGTATACACCACATATTTACCCATTCATCTGTTGGTGGACACTTGGGTTGCTTCCATAATTTGGCTATTGTAAATAATGCTACAATAAACATAGAGGTGCATATAGCTTTTCAAATTAGTGTTTTCATATTTTTTGAGTAAAAACCCAGTAGTGGAATTACTGGATCAATGGTAATTCTGTTTTTAATTTTTTAGGAACTTCCATACTGTTTTCCACAATAGCTGCACCAGTTTGCATTCCCGCCAGCAGTGCAGTAGGATTCCCCTTTCTCCACATCCTTGCCAATACCTGTTGCCTCTTATGGTTTTGATTTTAGCCATCTGACATGTTTGAGATGATGTCTTCTTGTGGTATTGATTTGCATTTCCCTGATGATTAGTGATGCTGAGCATCTTTTCATGTGTCTGTTTCCCATTCGAATGTCTTTTTTGGAGAAATGTCTATTCATGTCTTCTGCCCATTTTTAATAGGATTGTGTGGGGATTTGGGGTGTTGAGTTATATCAGTTCTTTATATATTTTGGATACTAACTCCTTATCAGAAACATTATTTGCAAATACCTTCTTCCATTCAGTAGATTATCTTTTAGTTTTGTTGATTGTTTCCTTTGCTGTGCATAAGCTTTTTATTTTGATGTAGTCTCAATAGTTTATGTTATATTTTGTTTCACTTGTCTTAGGGGACCCATCTAGGAAAATGTTGCTATGGCTGATGTCAGAGAAAGTACTGCCTATGTTGTCTTCTAGGATTCTTATGATTTCAGGTCTCACATTTAGGTCTATAATCCATTTTGAGTTTATTTTTGTGTATGGTGAAAGAAAGTGGTCCAGTTTCATTCTTTTGCAATAGCTGCCCAGTTTTCCCAACACTATTTGTTAAAAGCTCTTTTTCCCATTGTATATTCTTGCCTCCTTTGTCAAAGATTAATTAGCCATACAATCATGGGTTTGTTTCTGGGATTTTTACTCTGTTCCATTGATCTATGTGTCCATTTTTTGTGCCATCTGTTTTGATTACTTCAGCTTTGTAGTATATATTGAAATCTGGGATTGTGATATCTCTAGTTTTGTTGTTCTTTTTCAAGATTGCTTTAGCCATTTATGGTCTTTTGTGGTTCCATACAGATTTTAAGATGATTTGTTCTAGTTCTGTGAAAAATGCTGTTGGTATTTTGATAGGGATTGCATGAATCTATAGATTGCTATGGACAGTATGGATATTTTAACAATATTTGTTCTACCTATCCATGAGCATGGAATATCCTTCCATTTGTTTGTGTCATCTTCAATTTTCTTTTCTTTTTTAAGATTTTATTTATCTGACACAGAGAGAGAGATCACAAGCAGGCAGAGAGGCAAGCAGAGGGAGAGGGGGAAGCAGGCTCCCCCCTGAGCAGAGAACCTGATGTGAGGCTCGATCCCAAGACCCTGAGATCATGACCTGAGCTAAAGGCAGAGGCTTAACCCACTGAGCCACCCAGGCACCCCAATCTTCAATTTTCTTATCAATGTTTTATAGTTTTCAGAGTATAGGCCTTTTACCTACTTGGTTACGTTTATTCCTAGATATTTTAATTTGTGGTTAATTGAAAATGGGATTGTTATCTTAATTTCTTTTTCTGTTACTTCATTATTAGTGTATAAAAATGCAATGGACTTCTGTATATTGATTTGTATCCTATGACCTTACTGAATTCATTTTTCAGTTCTAGTAGTTTTTTGGTGAAATCTAGGGTTTTCTATATATAATATCATGTCATCTGCAAAAAATGAAAGTTTTACTTCTTCCTTAATGATTTGGATGCCTTTTAATTCTTTTTTGTTTTTTTGATTTCTGTGGCTCGGGCTTCCAGTACCATGTTGAATAAAAGTTGTGAGAGTAGACATCCTTGTCCTTTTCCTGATGTTAGGGCAAAAGCTCTCAGTTTTTCACCAATGAGTGTGATGTTAGCTGTGGGTGTTTTCTATATGGCTTTATTATGTGGAGGTGTGTTCCCTCTAAACCTATTTTGTTGAGGGTTTTTATCACGAATGGATATTTTACTTTTTCAAATGCTTTTGCATCTATTGAAATGATTGTGTGGTTTTTATCTTTTGCTGATGTGATGCATCACATTGATTTATTCATGAGTTTGGAAACACCTTACATCCCAGGAATAAATCCCACTTAATTGTGGCGAATGATTTTTTTAATGTATTTTTTAATTTGGTTTGCTAAAATTTTATTGAGGATTTTTACATCTGTGTTTATCAGAGATATTGGCCTGTAGTTCTCCTTTTTCTTGTGCCTTTATCTGGTTTTGGTATCAATGTGATGCTGGCCCTAATGAATGAATTTGGAAGTTTTCCTTCCTCTTCTATTTTTTGGAATACTTTGAGAAGAATAAGTATTATCTCTTCCGTAAATGTTTGGTAGAATTCACCTATGAAGTCATTGGTCCTAATCTTTTGTTTGTTGGGAGTTTTAAAATGACTGATTCAATTTCATTGCTGGTAATCAGTCTTTTCAAATTTCCTATATCTTTCTTATTCATTTTGGCAAGTTATATGTTCTTAGGAATTTCTCTATTTCTTCTAGGTTGTCAAATTTGTTGGCATATAATTTTTCATAATATTCTCTTACAATCATTTTTATTTCTGCTCTTTGGGTTATTTATCCTCTTTCATTTCTGATTTTGTTTGAGTCCCCTCTTTTTTTTTTATAAGTCTGGCTAAGCCATTTTTCAATTTTGTTGATCTTTTCAAAAAAACCAGCTCCTGGTTTCAAAGATCTGTTCTATTGTTCTTTTAGTTTCTATTTTATTTATTTCTGCTCTAATCTTTATTATTTCCTTCTACTGGTTTTGGGTTTTGTTTGTTCTTCTGTTTCTAGCTCTTTTAGGTATAAGATTAGTTTGTTTATTTGAGATGTTTCTTGCTTCTTGAGGTAGGCCTGTATTGCAATAAATTTCCCTCTTAGCACAGTTTTTGCTGCAACCTAAAGATTTTGGACTGTTGTGTTTTCACTTTCATTTGTCTCCATGTATTTTTATTTCCTCTTTGATTTTTTGGTTGACCCTTTTATTGTGCAGTATCATGTTATTTAACCTCTATGTGTTTTTTATGTTCTTTCCAGATTTTTTTCTTGTGGTTGATTTCTAATTTCATAGCATTGTGGTCGGAAAAGATCCATAATATGACTTCAGTCCTTTTTATTGTTTAGACTTGTTTTTGTGGCCTAACATGTGATCTATTCTGGAAAATGTTCCCTGTGTATTTGAAAAAAATGTGTATTCTGGAATGTTCTAAGTATATTTGTTAGATTCATCTGATCCAATATGTCATTCAAAGCTATGGTTTCCTTGTTGATTTTCTGTTTGGATGATCTATCCATTGATGTGTAGTTTTAAGTCCCCTCCTGTTATTGTATTACTTTTAATTACTTCCTTTGTTTGTTAATAACTACTTTATATATTTGGGTGCTCCCACATTGGGTGCATAAATATTTACAGTTGTTTTATATTCTTTTTTTAAGATTTTATATATTTGTCAGAGGGAGAGCACAAGCAGGGGGAGCAGCAGGCAGAGCAGGCAGAGGGAGAAGCAGGCTCCCCACTGAGCAAGGAGCCCAATGCAGGACTCCATCCCAGGACCCTAGGATCATGACCTGAGCCAAAGGCAGTCGCCTGACCAACTGAGCCACCCAAGCATCACAGTTGTTTCATATTTTTGTTGGGTCTTTCCCTTTATGATTATGAAGTATCCTTTTTTGTCTCTTACTACAGTCTTTGTTATAAAGTCTGTTTTGTCCAATATATATATTGGGTTTTTTTATTTTTATTTATTTATTTATTTTTATTATTATTTGCCCCAGGGATACAGGTCTGTGAATCATCAGGCTTACACCTTTCACAGCACTCACCATAGCACAAACCCTCCCCACTGTCCATAACCCATCCACCCTATCCCTACCCTCCCACAATATATATATTGTTACCCTGGCTTTCTTTTCACATCCATTCACATGATAAATGCTTTACCATCCCTTCACTATCAATCTGCATGGCTTTAAGTCTGAAGTGAGTCTCTTATAGGCAGCATATAGATGTGTCTCTTTTTTTATCCACTCCATCACCCTCTGTCTTTTGACCGGAACATTTAGTTCATTTATAGGTATATACATTTTGTTACTTGTTGTGGTTGTTTTAGTAGTTATTCTCTGTTCCTTTCTTCTCCCACAGTTTTCTGACTTTCATTAGTGATATACTTAGATTCCTTTCTCTTTAGTTTTTGCATATGTATGCTGCTTTTTGATTTATGGTTACCATTAGGTTTTATATAACATCTTATGAATATAGTAGTGTATAGTAAGTTGATGGTCACTTAAATTTGATAGATACAATTGATTTATGTAACAAACAGAAAAAAAGTTAATCAGTGTATTGTTTAGAGACACAAATACATTTGGTTAAACTATAAAGGAAAGCAAGGAAATGTTTAACATAACATTTAAGATAGGTTATTACTCCTACAAGGATAAAATCCAGGAAGGACACACAGGTGATTTCAAATGTATTGGTAATGTCTTATTTTTTAAAGCTGGGTCGGGGTACACTGTTGTTCAGTTTATAGTCATTTTTATAGACATTCTTTTTTTAAGATTTTATTTATTTATTTGACAGAGAGAGAGAGATCACAAGTTGGCAGAGAGGCAGGCAGAGAGAGGAGGAAGCAGGCTCTCCACCGAGCAGAGAGCCCGATGCGGGGCTCAATCCCAGGACCCTGAGATCATGACCTGAGCCGAAGGCAGAGGCTTTAACCCACTGAGCCACCCAGGTGCCCTTTTATAGACATTCTTATGTGTATTATATATTTAACAAAATTTTAAACTATTTAAGAACTCTCTAGTGAAGGAAGAAACTTATGTTTTCTGGTTTCAAATCATAAACCAGTGGTTAAATGTTACTTGAAAGCAGATTTTTACTCAAATTATAAAAATTTATGCCAGCCATGAAGAGCTTCTGAGAATGGAGTAGGCTTGCCTTGTAAAATAATAAGTTTTAATCCTTGGAGCAGTCCAGGCAGAGATTAGGTGACTACTTGCTAAAGATATTCAAATATCCTCTTAGGAATTGGACTCCTTTCCAAGCTCCTTTCCAAATTAAGGATTTTCTGTTTACATGAATCTTCCTATCAATACTCTGTGTATTTTTCTTCCCAATGGGTTATATAATAGATAATTTTGTATTATTATAATGTACTTGATATTTAGGAAATCAATGACGTTCAGGGATGTGGCAGTAAACTTGACCTGGGAAGAATGGAAGTTAATGCACCCCACACAAAGGAATCTGCACAGGGATGTAATGTTGGAGAACTACAGGAACCTGGTCTCTCTGGGTAAGAACAATTTCTCCTCTGTGACTCTCCATCTTTCTACTGGGCCAAATGGAACTTGGGGTGCAGGGCTTTATGATTTCTTACGGACCCTTTATGGAGTAATTCTATCCCCATTTCCAAGTAAAAACTCTATTCTGCCTTGAGTAAAAAATTTATACTTTCAGTGACTTACCTTGAAAGCCACACCTGAAAATGATCCCTAGACTTAGGACTATCTCTTCTAGAATCTCTTGTAAGATACTTCCATTCTGTCCTTTTTAAGGAGTAAGGGGAGTTGACCTAAATTCATTCTGTGAGAGAATGCATTTCGGCATCCTTGGGAGCATAGACTGGAGCCCTCCCCCGGGTACCTTTTTAATGAAATGGAACTCCTTATACTGGCCACACCTTCCAAAAGATTGATGACCTCACCAAATTCTGGAATGGCTTTTTGTCACCAACATGGTCAGTTCCCATTTCCTGTTTCCTGAACAAGGCTTGCAGTTTCCAAACCAGACATGATTTCCTAGTTGGAAGTGGGAAAAGAACCTTGGGTGGTGGTGAGACAGATTTCAAGAAACCTTTATCCAGGTGAATAAAATGAGAACCAAGATGTTAAGTGTAGTTAACACCCTCAGTTAGTTTAAAAATTATCTTTTGAAAAAAAAATTGGGGATACCTGGGGGCTCATTCAGTTAAGCCTCTCCCTTCGGCTCAGGTCATGATCCCAGGGTCCTAGGATCGAGTCCTGCATTGAGATCCCTGCTCAGCAAGTAGCCTGCTTCTCCCTCTGTCTGCAGCTCCCCAACTTGTACTCTCTTGCTCTCTCTCCCTCTCTTGTGCGGTCTTTCTGGTAAATAAATAAAATCTTTAAAAAAAATTTTTTTTAAGTTAACTCTTGTCAAAGCTGTTTCACAGGAAAAGGACCCATCTTTTGATCTTTGATATGCTTTGCTTGTTTTCTGTAGCTTGTTTCATCCCATGCTGCTTTCTCTGGGTCTTTTGACTCCCAGCAGAATTGTGATATGAAGTATGGGAGCACATCTTTCATTTTTGAATTTTTTTTCACATTATATAATACATACAGTTTCCCGAGTAACTAAATATTTTTCTGCTTTCCTACCCATCCTACCCTTCTCCTCTTTCTCCATGCAGGTCACACATTCTGAGGGACTTTTTTTTCCAAATTGTATTTGGTCTAGGACGTCCAAGTATTGCTAGTGAAAGGCACCTACATGTACAGAGTTTCTAGGTCTCTAAATTATACCTTTCCTGCTTCTGCTGAGCCATTTTTTAACCTATCGATTTGAATTCTTTGTCTTCCTCATAATAGGGAACTCTGTATTTGAGACCCTGGCTTTTCTTGATTAAAAGAAATAGTAACACATATGACACCTCGCTCCTACCGAAGATACTAGGTGATTTCCACAAGAAATCTCAAAGACAACAAATTTTCAAAAAAAAATTTTTTTAAGTGAGTATATAATTTCCTCATGTGGTACTTAATATAACTGTGTATGTGACTCATCTATGACATTTAATTTTCTCTCTTAATTATGTTATTTCTAAAAGATCTGTATTATTCCTTTTTTTTTTAAGTAGGCTCCATGCCCAGTGTAGGGCTCGAACTCACAACCTCAAGATCAAGACCTGAGCTGAGATCAAGAGTTGGATATTCAACTGACTGAGCCACCCAGGCACCCCTGTATTACTCTATTTAAAATATCTTGGTGGCTTTTGGGCGCCTGGGTGGCTCTGTGGGTTAAAGCCTCTGCCTTCGGCTCAGGTCATGATCTCAGGGTCCTGGGATCGAGGCCCGCATTGGGCTCTCTGCTTGGCAGGGAGCCTGCTTCCTCCTCTCTCTCTCTCTGCCTGCCTCTCAGCCTACTTGTGATCTCTCTCCCTCTGTGTCAAATAAGTAAAATCTTTAAAAAAAATTTTTTTTAATTAAAAAAAAAAGTAAATAAAATATCTTGGTGGCTTTTAATATCCTGTTGTTTCTTACTAATTTTTTTCATTCCATCTTTTATATTTTAAACATTTTCAACAAAATTATTTTAAATTCTGTATCAGATAAGCTCTAGGTCTAAAGTTTTGGGGGATATATTTTCTGTAGGTTAGTGTTTCCGCCTTTCACTCACAGTGACTTGTTTCCTTTTTTGTTCTGTAATTTTTTAAATCACGGGCTTGTATTTAGCTGATCTTTATTTCTTAAGATTTTATTTATTTATTTCACAGAGGGAGAGAGATCACAAGGAGACAGAGAGGCAGGCAGAGAGATGGGGGGAAGCAGGCTCCCAATGCGGGCCTCGATCCCAAGACCCTGAGATCATGACCTGAGCTGAAAGCAGAGGCTTTAACCCACTGAGCCACCCAGGCACCCATATTTAGCTGATCTTTATCTCCAGGAAACAAGAGAACTGAGGCCTCCACAGATTTGCATTTTCTCAGTTTCTAATCTCAGAATGTCTTAAAGAAATATTTTTTAAAATCTTTTTCATTGCAAACCCTTTTCTATTCCAGTCTTGTGTGAAAAATATGTTGTTTAGTTACTCTCCTAACACTCTCCTTTGAGGATCTGCCTCATTCCCTATGCATATCTATATGTAGGAATATATTGGAAAGAGGGGTTTAAATAATTCTTTCTTATTATTTGTTATTATACAAGTGCTTTTCCAGGTAGTCAGCATGGATAATAAACTTCATGACACATAGTTTCTGTTCTCAAGATTTCCTCTTTGGTAGGGAAAACAGAAAGTAAATAAATCTTACTACAGCTTGTAGATGAACAGCCCTTGAATAAATAAAAAAAAATTGTTGTAAATGAATACTTCCTGTCATTGTATTTTAAGAACTATCATTTTGTATGCATTGTGGAGAATTTCTATAGTTTTTTTTTAATCAGTCTTTAAATAGCTTCTTTTTGCATTTTGAAAAATTTTTGCTTTTTAAAATTTCTTATTTGTTTTCAAGCATTTATATATGTTCTACTTAATTGGCACCATGATCATGAATTTTTGTCTCTTTCAACTTTGAGGGAATTGTCATAAAGCAAATTATTTAGAAAAAATGTTTCCAATCATTAGGTCATATATGATTACTTTTATGGACTCTAGTTAACTTTATAACCTTTCATGCATTAAATATTTTTCTTTTCTAAGTTGGACAGTTTTAAAATATCATTTTCTTTCCTTTGTATCCTAAATCTATATTATAGTTATAAATGCTTTTCACTGTAGCTGTAATTTTGTTATGTAAGTTGTATCAAATATGAGTAAAGCAGGAGATTTTACACTTAAAGTTAATAAAAGCTGCTAAAATATAAAATAAATATGTTGTCAAAATATGGCTTAAATAGCTATATTGGAAAATAAGTTTTATTTGCTGAAAATAAATTTAATTTTTTTAAACCCTTATTTCCATAAATATATTTAATTTTAAATAAATGCATGAATTGTTTACTATTTATATTTAGTAGAGTCTTTCATTTTCTTTTTCTCTTTTGATAGGCCTTCCCTCCGTTATTCCCCCCTCCCCACCTCAGGTGACCCATGTTAACAAACATGTATCTTCACATATTTTTCTCTGTAAATATTCACATTTGGGCACGTTGTTCATTGTTTTTAGAGAAATGGGATTATATTTTATATACCTTCATATATTGCTTTTACCTTATTTTTTAAAACCTTAAAACATCTAGCATAATACCTCTGTCTTTTATTTATTTTTTTAAGGTTCTATTTATTTATATGTCAGAGAGAGAGCACAAGCAGGGGGAGCGGCAGGCAGAGGGAGAAGCAGGCTCCCCCCTGAGCAGGGACTCAATTCCAGGATCCTGGGATCATGACCTGAGCCAAAAGCAGATGTTTAACCAACTGAGCCACCCAGGTGCCCTACTTTTGTTTGTTAAGAATACTTTGTGGCTATATAATACTCCATGTGTAGATGGACATGGGATGAAAAGCTAATAAAATGAAAATTCATTGTGATGTTTGCATGCTTTAAACAAATGATTGGAAACCACTTTAGTAATAATTGTGTGGTAGAAAGCTGGTCCTTTTCAATTTCACTATCATGTTTACACTAGAGCAGTTAACTTTCCCCTTTGCATTGGAAATAATCTTCTACTTTTTCCATCTCTTTCAGACTAGAAGATCAAACCTGAAACTAAGCAATCTGCTCCTAGATATTTCTGAAGAAGAAACTTGCCAGGGGACCGTAATGGGAAGATTCATTTAAAATGACCCACAGGACCCTACTTTAACAGAATCCTGGAAAAGAGATACAGGTTATTGAGACATAATAGTTGGGAAATTTTGAATGGAAGAATAATTACCCATGAAAAAACTCTTACTGGAGAAAGTTATTTCTTGTTGAAGTCTATTCTCTTTAAAAACAGAATTCTTACAGAAGACAGTCAGCACCAAGCGATCTATATGGACAAAGTTGTCAAGAAAACTCTGAGCTAACTATTCAATCAGGAACCAACTTGAGCAAAATAATTTTCAAAACTACTAAAGGCAACAGAGATGTGAGGCAGACCTCCCAACTTTGCTATGAGCCACATGGGACTCACTGGCTGACACGGTCACAGCATGGAAATGGCAGCATTTGCACAGCTCCTGCCATACAGAGCGAACCTGGTATCTCTTTCCACCGCTTTTGATTCCTCTCCTAGGAATAAACCTGTTGCTTATGATTGGGCCCTAAGGCACTCCACACCAGACCGAGATTACTCTCATGACATTATATGAGGAGAATCAGACCCCTAGCCCCACAGCAAGGACCCTAGATTCTATCTCTGGGACCCTCTCTCCCAGCGTTTTCTCATGGAGCTCTTGTAGATCAGAGAGAAAGACTTTAAGACACCACCAGGCCCGGGAGCTAGGCATTAGTTCAGCCTGAAGAAAAGGAGCCTTATCTAAAAATGATATATGAGTCAGAGCAGGACATAAATTACTACATGTTCCTTTACTGATTAATGAGAGGGCATGGTACCCTCTGTAAGGTCCGCTTTCCATGAATATTGCCATTTACTCAAAGAATAGCCAGAACAGGACCCTATGGTGCCTGCACACTCAGTTACAAAGAAGTAGCTCATGTGAACAACTTAGGCCCTACCTCCATAATTATCACTATTTCCTTCACTTCTGTATTCCTCGCTTCTATGACTAATGTGCTAGGTAACGACACGTGATTCACTTATGTTAGACTATGCTTGAACTATATAACTAGTGCCTTATTTATATAAGTTTAACAAAGATAGATGATTCTAATACATAATAATGGTTACTGTCTTTAACTTGTAACTCTATTACTATGGAATTTCCATTTAACTCATTCCTAAGAACAAAAGCGTGACCCACTTGCCCTGTATGAGACCCATTTGTCCTGTTTGGCTGAGGAAGCCATTTCAATGTCATTTAAGACAGATGATCTGTCTCTGCCCCAATCTATAGGGGGCAGACATAAAATGTAAAAATCAAGCTGAGGAGAACATGTAAAGAATGTTTCCATTGATTAAAGTACCATATCACGGGAATCAATCAACTTCAAAAAATCATGTTCTGGTCACATATTGTTCATCTTACTGTCTATAAATAAAGTTACTGACACCAGCAGAGTTAGAGATGCTTGCTTGGTGATCAGAAAGAATCTCATGGCCTTCTCACTTCTTTCGCCGACACCGTCCATCCTTCGGGGACCCCTGCATCTGCTGGAGCTGGACTCCGGCACAACTTAAAATAGGTAAGATAATTAGTGGTAAAGATAAACCTTATAAATGTAAAACATGTGGAAAAGCTTTTCGTTTTAGGTCATCACTTATTCAACACCACAGAATTCATACTGAAGAGAAACCATGTGATTGGAATACGATAAATGTGGGAAAATTTTGAGTCAACCCTGCATACCTTAATCAACAGAAGAAAATTCAACGTGGAGAAAACCCTATAAATGTAATGAATGTGGAAAAGCCTTCATTGTTTCTTCAACTTTAATTGCACATCAGCAAATTCATGCTGAAGACAAACCTTATGAGGACACTGTCTATGGAAAAACCTTGAAGTAATGTGCACACCTTACTCAACTTCTGAGAATTCATACTGGAAGAAACCTTATGTATGTCATGAATGGGGTAAAGCCTTCAGTCAGACATCAAAACTTACCAAACATCAAGGAAATCACACTGGAAATAAGCCCTACAAATGTAGCAATTGTGGGAAAGTTCTAAGCGATAATTCATACCTTACTGTACGTGAGGACCCATTCTCAAAAAAGGTCATATAAATGCAGTGAATGTGGGGAGGCATTCAGGAGTATCCCAGATTTTGCAATACATCAGAGAATCCATACTGGAGAGAAACCCTATAAATGTAATGAATGTGGAAAATCATTGAGTTGTACACAAAACCTCAGAGCACATCAAAGAATTCATGCAAGGAAGAAGCCATATACAAGTAACTAATGTGGGAGAGCCTTTAGAGATAAATCAAGCCTCACTGTGCCTCAAAGAATTCATACTAGAGACAAACTCTATACATGCAGTGAATGTGGAAAGGCCTTCTCACATCCCTCATCTCTTATTATTCATCAGTGAATTCATACAAAGGAGAAACCTTATGGGAGTAATGAATGCAAGGAATCATTCAGGATAAAATCACACCTAATTGTTCACCACAGACTCTGTATTGTGAGGATGCCTGGGTGGCTCAGTCAGTGAAGCATCCGCCTTCGGCTCAGGTCATGATCTCAGGGTCCTGGGATCGAGTCCTGCATCAGTCTCCCTGCTCAGTGGGGAACCGGCTTCTCCCTCTGCCTGCTCTGCCTGCCACTCTCCCTGCTTTGTGCTATCTCACTGATAAATAAATACATAAATAAATAAATAAATAAAAATATTAAAGAAAAAAAAAGAATCCATACTGTGGAGAAACCATACCAAAGTGCTGAATGTGAGAAAGTATGCACTCAAATGGTAAGTCTCACAGAAAATGAGAAAATTCACATTGGATTTAAGCCATCTAAATATGCCTATTGGGGGACATCTTTGAGGAGTAACTGTACATCGAAAGACCCATAATGAAGAAAAAGCATAAATGTAATGAATGTAGGAAATTATCTGCTAACATGCCACAGGTGAGTCTGCATAAATTATCTCCTACTGATGAGAAACCTTTCAAATGTGATAAATGTGAAAAAGTCTTCACCCAGTAATGTAGGCCTCAATGCCCATCAGAAAATACATACAGGAGAGAAACCACTTACATGTAATGACTCTGGGAAGTGCATTCAACCAGGTGATATATGGTGTAGAACATCAGAGAATTCAAACTGGGGAGAAACCCCATAAATGTGTTGAATGTGGAAAGGCCTTCGGAAGAGGTTCTTACCTTGCTGTGCATCCGAGGACACATACTAGAGAGGAGGACTATCTGGAAAGTTTTATCAGTGTATCACAGCTTACCCTTCATTGGAGAGTTCATACCAGGGAGAAGCCCTATGCATGGAAGGAATGTGGGAACGCTGTCAGGAGTAATTCTGACTTTACAGAGTACATACCAGAGAAAAACTTTATAAGTGACTGTGGACAAGCTTTCAGATGTAGCTCAAGCCTTACCGTACATCAGAGAACACATCAAAGAGCATGGGTATAAGGAATACAAGATGCCATATAATGTCAAAGAATACACGCTGAAATAAATTGTATACATTTAATGAATACGGGAAAGAAAATCTTCAGCAATTATTTACAACCCATATTCAAGAAAAGCATTCTGGAGAGTGAAAACTTACAACTATAACATGGGAAATTAATTATGTATCAAGTTTTGTGGCTTACCAAAAAATTTAGAGTTAATAGATGAACCATAACTGACATGGAATTTTTTTCCCCCAAATATCATTCTTTCCGTTTTCACTGAATACCTTGGAAAAAATCTTGGAAATCAATTGTATAGCACAATAAATATAGGAGAGTGAATTGTGGAAGTAAGTATTCAACTTCAAAATTGAGAAAACAAAAGCCCACAGTTCATCAATCTCTATTTATTTATTTATTTATTTATTTATTTATTTATTTATTTTTAGTTCATCAATCTCTTAAAGAACTATGTTAATAAGCAAAATAAAATCTTGGGTAGAAAATCAGTAACACATGTATAATCTAGCACAGAAAGATATGCAAAATTTTAAATTTTTTTTAAGATTTTATTTATTTGACAGAGAGAGAGAGATCACAAGTAGGCAGAGAGGCAGGCAGAGAGAGAGGGGGAAAGCAGGCTCCCCGCTGAGCAGAGAGCCTGATGTGGGCCTCGATCCCAGGACCCTGAGATCATGACCTGAGCCGAAGGCAGAGGCTTTAATCCACTGAGCCACCCAGGCGCCCTTAAAAATTATTTTTATCTTATAAAACCTATACAATTATATTGCTAGATACTAAGAAAGTATAGAAAAAAGAGGACATTCCTTATAATCCAATCACCCTAATAATCACTTCGTAATTTTTGCTTATTTCAAGTCTTTTTTTTTTTTTTGAAGATTTTATTTATTTGTCAGAGAAAGAGACAGCAAGAGAGGGAACACAAGCAGGAGGAATGAGAGAGGGAGAAGCAGGTCCCCCACCGAGGAGGGATCCCAATGCAGAGATTGATCCCAGGACCCTGGTATCATGAACCAAAAGCAGACAACTAAAAACTGAGCCAAAGGCAGACAACTAAAAACTGAGCCACCCAGGTGCCCCTCAAGTCTTTTTTAAAATTAAAATAGCCTTGTGTTTTATTGTAAAAATAACATTCTTATTGTAGTAAGACTAAAAATAGAGAAAAATGTTAAGTAAACGACCTAAATCTTGCCACCCAGAAATAAGTAGTATAACATGTTTATTCTAGGCTTTATTTTTATATACATATTTTGTTGTTTTTATCTTATTACACAGATGAGGGAGTGCCTGGCTCACTCAGTCAGAAGAGCATGTGACTCTTGATCTTGGGGTCATGAGTTTGAGCCCCACATTGGGTGTAATGTTTACTAAAAAAGAATAAATGAACTTAAAAAAATCTCATTATGTAGATGTTTTTACTTAACATTACATCATAAATATATTTCCCCTTTTTTGTGTGAAGTGTGACCAGCGTGTTAAACACAAATCATGAGAAGAAGGAACAAGCAAGTTTATTTTTGGGCGGCTAGGTGGCTCAGTGGGTTAAAGCCTCTGCCTTCAGCTCAGGTCATGATCCTGGGATCGAGGCCCACATCGGGCTCTCTGCTCAGTGGGGAGCCTGCCTCCTCTTCTCTCTGCCTGCCTCTCTGCCTACTTGTGAGCTCTCTGTCAAGTAAATAAGTTTTTAAAAAATCTTAAAAAAAAAAAAGAATAACAATGACATCTCAGATAGCTTTCAAGCAAAAATAAATAAGTCAAAATAATGTCCATTATTTTGGACAGGAAGATAAAGACTAGACAGTACTAAGTTTAAAGAGTTTTCTCACTCTTCCATCTAGAACAAAAGCTCAATACGTGCAAATAAATGTATGAAATAGACACATTTGAAGATGAAAACTTGTATTTCATTTATGAAATGTTTGTAATGTGTGTACCTTTTTAAAAAAGAAAAAGATTCAATTAAAATCATCCTCAGTATTGCCTCCTCTAAGCTTTTAGATCTATATTAAGTCAATAACTGAACATCATAGTAATGCCCAGCACACACAAGATTTTTTTGTTACATTATTGCCTAAAGGCAGCTGCAATTTGCATTAGACCAAGAACTAATGTAACTTAAAATAATCTCATTCTAACCCTCTACGAAAATATGGATTCTTAGAGACTATTTTTATGTTCAAGAGTCCTGTTCATTTAAGTTCAGCACCAACAGTGAGGCTGAGTAAGAAAGAAATTCTGCAAATAAAAATATAAAAACATAACTTTCGTTCTAATTTTAAAGTACAGAAAGATCTTTTTCTTTTTTAAAGATTTTTATTTATTCATTTGACACAGAGAGAGAGATTACAAGTAGGCAGAGAGACAGGCAGAGAGAGAGGAGAGAGGAGGAAGCAGGCTCCCTGCTGAGCAGAGAGCTCGATGTGGGCCTTGATCCCAGGACCCTGGGATCATGACCTGAGCCGAAGGCAGCGGCTTTAACCCACTGAGCCACCCAGGCGCCCCAGAAAGATCTTTTTAAAATAAATTTCTCCTATTCTCTTTCTCCTGAGATCCTAGTGCTATACAAAAGAGTTGGAAACAAGGCTTTGGATCTAGCCAAAGAATCTGGACATGGTATATAAACATGTACATCATTTTAAAAAGTAAGGAAATCTCTAGAAAAGAACAGTGGCTGAGGATTGCCACGTTACTTTTTCCGAGTTTAGAACACAAAAGCAAAGAACAATTTCTATGATTTTTTAAATGTTGGTAACAATCATGTGGAAATAATTTCCAGGGTTGTAAAGTCTTTTTTTTAAGATTTCATTTATTTCTTTGACAGAGAGATAGAGAGCACACGTAGGCAGAGAGCAGCAGGCAGCAGGAGAGAAGCAGGATCTCCACCAAGCAGGGAGCCCGATGCGGGACTCGATCCAAGGACCCTGGGATCATGACCTGAGCCGAAGGCAGACGCTTCTCCAACTGAGCCACCCAGGCGCCCAAGGTTGTAAAGCCTTAAATTGGTGGTACTTTTTAAAGTGTGCCTTTGAAAAATACTGATATCATGGAACCATATATTTTAAGTTGTCAAAAATTTCATTTTGGGGGAACATGAAGATAACCAAGTTGCTTTTCTATAGCTCTGATTATGTGAAATATTCTTACTTAAGAATAATCTGTTGTTGTGATGACACGATAACATATGTGGTGAAATATTTATAAAAATGAAATCTGATAATTCACTATTGTTTGAACACCAAATCTTCAGCTAATGCAGAAATTTGTTATTCCTATGAAACTGGGATAGAGAAAACTTTGATTTTCAAGTGTAACTGATTTGTATGGCACAAAAAAGTATGGATTTTCTATAGAATCCAGGAAAAAATGTATCCCCAGGCCTTGACACATTCCATCATGAAAAGCTAATGCCCATCTGGGAAACCAGCTCAGCATCTCTGCAGTAAGCATCTAAGGTTTTCTTGGCTATGCATATTCTGAGCCAGCTCTGACTGCCAGGGTGCAAGAGAGGACAACGCTTCTGACCCCCTGTGCTTGGCAAACCTCTTTATGAACTATCTTAGCATCTGTACAACTTCAAATAAAGACCATCTGTCACCATTGCAATCAGAAGGCACTAAACTGGGGATATTTTTCCCCCTAGATCATCTATTTTTAACCCACACCACTTCTTATTCTTTCACATTTAGCTTCTCTTCCAGTTTCTCTGCTTTAAATCATTGAGTGTTATCATCAAATAATTTTGGGCTCATCTTCAGGAAGAATTTTAGCATGTTATATCAAACAACGTATTTTCTTGTTCCAATGTACTTTTAAATTGCAGTACAAGGGTAGAAACATGATGGGAAGATTTTTGCTGCATTGTCACTGATTAAACTCAGATTCTGGATTTACAGTTACTTTCAGCACTTGAAAAATGCTGTTTCATCTCCATCTGGCCCCTATGGTTTCTGATGAGAAGTCCACTGTCATTTGAGTTGTTTTTCTGTTACTTGTATGGTGTCCTTTTCCTCTTGTTGCTTCCAGGATTCTTCTTCATCTCCAGTTGTCAGGAATTTGATTATGATCTGTCTTAGACTGCACATCTTTGCATTTATCCTAGTGGGCATTTTCTTAGCATCTTGAATCCGAAGATTCATGTCTTTGGTCAAACTTGGAGACTCTCTGAGTACTGTGACACTCTGGATTTTTATTTGAATTTTGTGTTTTAGCAGGCCTCCCCTGACACCGCTCTGGTGGGAAAAGGATGTTCACCACTGTACTATTATTATTTGGGGGGAATTCAAGTCCAAGAGACTCAGCTTCTATTGATAGCTTGGGGGGGTATTTCTTGTTCCTGTTGGGCAGGGGTAGAATTTCAGGCTCCCCACTAGACTATCACCAGTAATAACACTTTGTCTAGGAGGAGAGAGACATTCTCTTACTACTTCCATGTAGCTATCACTGACATTGTGTGTGGGGAGGCCCAAGACTACTAGGTGGGTGGGAACGAAAGTCACAACTGCCCACGCTGCCTGCTCTGACACTATCCCTGGGACAGAAGGGCACCCCATTTCAGTCTTTGTTGTTGGGGACAAGGTGGGATCACAGTTTTTTCTGTGGTGTTTGGCTGAAGCAGAGTGGTTATTTTCTTAAAGGTTTTTTGTTATTCTAGGCTGCCTTTTTCTTGGTCCATTAGCCAGAGAGCTACAGGCTTTCCTTGGAGCTTTTTTTTTTTTTTTTTTGTAGCTGCACCCATTGGAATATTGGGTGGCCAGCTTCTCCAGCACCCAGATCAGGATATGTGATGCAAAACCAAAATGCAGAAAACCTACCACTGTATCTTTCCCCACATTGCAAAAGCCTTAGCAGGCCTGCCTTCTGTCCAACTTTCAGAGTTTTCTTAATTTGTTTTATATATAATATCAAGGGTTTTTAGCTGTAATTAATGGGAGATACAGAGAGAAGTGTTCTTAGTCCATCTCATCCCACTATCAGTGTGTGTTCATTTATGACAGTATTTTGATGGGTATAAATTTCTGGGCTGACAGGTTTTTTTTTCCTTTTGGTACTTTAAAAGTGCTCCATTGTCCTCTGGCTTGCTTTGCCTTCCCCCCCCCTCCCCGATGAATAGTAATTACCTTTGAACTTGATAAACACATATCTTTGTTCCTCTAAGATTTTCCTTTATTATTATTTCCTTTATTACTTTTATTTTCCTTTATTATTTTTGATTATTATGTGCCTTGGTGTGTTTTCTTTAAATTTTACTGATTGGATCTGTGTATTTATAATTTTCGTCAAATTTTGAAAGTATTTAGTCATTTCTTCAAATATTTTTCTACTCCCTCACTCTCTCCCCACCTTCTAGGATTTTAATTACACACACTTAGGCTACTTCATGTTGTTTTATAACTCACCGATGCTCTGTTCATTCACCCTCTATTTTCTCCCTGATTTTTATTTTGGACTGTTTTTATTTCTGTGTCTTTGAATTCATGCTTCTTTCCTTTTGCCATGTCTAATCTGCTCTTAATCTACTGCATTTTTTTTTTTCATTTCAGATATAGTTATCTCCAGGAGTTTGATTTCCCACTTGCCTTTTTTCCTTTCATAGTTCAAGAGTCACACGTCATACTTTCTCCAAAGGTATCCACTGGCTCTTTGAGATCCCAAGAACCCAGTTCTACAATGTTCAGCTTCACTGAGTTATTTCCCGCAGATCCCCATATGCAGGGGTCTCACCCTGTGTTGGGCCCCATACACAATCACAGCAGCAGACAGTACAAGGCACACAGAGTAGGAGTGGGTTAGGGAGGAAATGGCTTCATTGAGGGAAGCTGCCCTTGAGCCTTTTTCTCTTTTTGAAGATTTATTTATTTTAGAGAGAGAGATCAGATCACAAGTAGGCTGAGAGGCAGGCAGAGAGAGAGGAGGAAGCATGCTCTCCGCTGAGCAGGGAGCCCGATGTGGGCCTCGATCCCAGGACCCTGAGATCATGACCTGAGCAAAGGCAAAGGCTTTAACCCACTGAGCCACCCAGGTGCCCTGCCCTTGAGCCTTTGTGGAGACTGTTTCACTATGGAAAATATGGCCTCTGCGCATTAAACCATGGAACTGAGACAAAGGAAAACATGCTTTATAATATATAATATCTAACATAATTAATATTTATATTAATTTATATTGATATTTTTGTATCTTATTATTCACATTGATATTTATTATTTTTTATATGGATGAGCTGAGGGAGGAAGCTCTAGTTCAAAAACCCAGAAATTTTAATGAAAGCATTATCGGTTTTTCATTCGAGAACTTGAAAGACAAGCAAAAGTGCGCACACGCACTTACCAACTCTACTGGCATCCGAGGTGCTAGCTAATTTACAAACGTAAATATCTTCTATCATTGTACTTACTTCTAAGTAAGTACCTTCTGCCATTGACTGTGTTTAGTCACACTGAAACGTTCGGAGTCAGGGGGTGGTGTCATTCTTTTTTGCCTCGCTCGTGCTAAAGCTTGACACATTGTTATAGCCTCTCAATACAAGTTTGTTCAATTTAATTAGATTTTGTAGGTCACCCAAATTGTCGATAAACACAGCCAATTCCCTCTTAAACGCAGACCAAAAAAGGAGAAGGAAAAGAAGAAAGAAAAAGATGAAAAAGACAAGAAAAACAAAGGACTCCGCGCTGAGGATTCTGGGCGCTGTAGTTCGGGGGCCCGGGCTGCGCAGGCGCACTGGCTGGCCCGGAGGCCGGCCCCGCCAAGCCGGCGCCATTGCTGGAAGCGTTCCCGCCCTGCTCTGCGAGTGCCCTCAGTTGTCCTCAGTACGGCAGCCAGGTACTCGTTGCCCCCGGCGCCGGGCCCCGGTTCTCCGCTGCCCCTCCCTCGGCGCTTGGCTCCCGGCGGCGTCCGGGGCGTGGCCGGTCCCTCCAGAGCCCGGTTCCTGAGCCGACACGCCCACCCGAGAGGCGACTGGGGCTGGGCCTCCCGCCTGGCTGTCGGCTGGGTCTCCCCCCCGGCCTGGCTCCGGAGCCGTAGGTGCTCTCGGTGGCGGGCGCGGCGCCGGGGTCGGGGAGCGCCGGGCGCGGGGCCCCGGCTAGCAGGGTTCGGCTGGGGCGGGCCGCCTCTTCCCAGTCCCGCGCCTTCGATGGAGGGAGGAGGGGGCCGCCCGAGGCGCTCGCAGGGGAAGGGGCGAGGCTGGAGGAAGGAGCCTCTGCCTCCCGGCTTCTGAGCCGGCGGGGACCGAACGGTTTCACACGTGTGACCTGACAGGTGGATCAGCCCCTGTCTTTCAGTGCCCGAGGCAGGTTTTCCGTGCCTCGTTTTATGGCATTTCAGATCATCACTTTTAAATCGCTTGTCTCTCCCTGACGTGATCATGGCATCATTGCTTTGGTTGGGAAATGCTGCACTGGTCCAAGGCGCCGAAGTTCTCAAGAAGAGTGTGGTCCCCTTCGTTATTTTAAAATAACAAAGCTGGCTTAGGATCCACAGCGAGAGAAATTTCTCAAGCCCTGGATACTTCCGCAGTGCTTGGAAGACAGGGCTTGGGTGAAGTCACAATATCCAGGGGGAAAAAAAAACCAAACCAAAACAACAACAACAAAAAAACCAAAAAAACCTAGAAATACGACTATGGTGAAGTATTGCCCTAGATATCTTCTGTGTAATGTCAGAGGTTCTGAAAGGAGAAACTGCGCAAGTGATTTGCCTTGTGCTCAAGTGGTTTGCTTGTGGACGTATCTCCAACAGTAGCCAAACCAAAGTTAGAACCTGGGGGTGTGGACAGCCACTGTGGAATTTTATCCCTACACCAAATTCCTTCTTACTGTCTACGTGGGAAGTGCAGAACGATAGAAGGAACTGTGAACTTCACAGGCCCAGCGCTCAGGTCGCAGTGGAGTTTTGGCTTATTCACTTGCTGCTTTTGTCTCTGTGCATTATTTTTACATAATTGAGATCAAGCTGAGTATATTGAACTTTAAATAGCGTTGGTTATTTTAATGACAAAAATTTTTAAAGATGTTTATGGCACAGTTTGGTATTATATATATTTAGCTAGCATGAGCTATATGGCATATTGCCAAGAGGGAGTTTATTAATCCTTACAAATTTAGAAAGAAATATGACTCAGATCATTCTTTTTTTTTTTTTTTCTTTTAAAAAGCATGCCTAGGGGTACCTGCGTGGCTCAGTCAGTTAAGCATCTGACTCTTGATTTCGGTTCAAGGTCATGATCTCAGGATCAGGAGATGGAACCCAGCCTTGGGCTCTGCACTGAGCATGGAGCCTGCTTAAGATTCCCTCTCCCTCTGCCCTTCCCGCCTCCACCCCCACCGCTCTGGCCACTTATGCCCTTTCTCCCTCTCTAAAAAAATAATAAAATAAGTAAAAAGCATGCCTAGTTACCTTTTTGCATCCTCAGATTTAAGATGTGGGAGTTTTCTCTTCTTTTATATATATATTTTTAAGATTTTATTTGTCAGAGAGAGCCCAAGCAGGGGGAGCAGCAAGCAGAGGGAGAAGCAGGCTCCCCACTGAGCAAGGAGACCAATGTGGGACTTGATCCCAGGACCCTGAGATCATGACCTGAGCCCAAGGCAGATGCTTAACCGACTGAACCATCCAGGCATCCCAGATGTGGGAATTTTCTAATTATATTTAGGAGTTTTCTGGGAGGAGTCATTTTCATTAGATTTGTGAAGGAATCCATGACCTAAAACAAGGTAGAGAAACACTGGTATATGGGAAAAGCACTTTTATTAGTAACATTTGAGACTTCAGTGTAAGAATCTTAGATTATTCATTCTTTATCCAAGTTTTATCTTCACACTACATTGTGTTTTTCCACCCTCAATTTCTTATTTCTCTTTCACCAAAATCTTTTCTTTCTTTTTTTTTTTTTAAAGATTTTTTTATTTATTCATTTGACACAGAGAGATTACAAGTAGGCAGAGAGGCAGGCAGAGAGAGAGGAGAGAGGAGGAAGCAGGGTCCCTGCCGAGCAGAGAGCCGGATGCGGGCCTCGATCCCAGGACCCTGGGATCATGACCTGAGCCGAAGGCAGCGGCTTTAACCCACTGAGCCACCCAGGCGCCCACACCAAAATCTTTTCATTGGGCATAGTGAAGCCCCAGGGTCATGGACAGACTACATGTGGGGGCCTCCTGATCAGATCGGGGGGCCACCAAATGTGGGGTGACCTGATCAGGTAGAGGCCAGTGGCGAGGGCGGTGAGAGAATTCACCCAAGGCAGAACAAAGGAGATAGTTTATTGAAGACACTGCAAGGGAGTGGCAGGCAGGACAGCAAGGAAGAGACTGTCTGCAAGGAGGCAGTGGTGGGGGGCTGGAGGTAAGGGGAAGGTGAGGAGGTATAGGAACA
Source organism: Ailurus styani (assembly GCA_002007465.1). NCBI lineage: Eukaryota > Metazoa > Chordata > Mammalia > Carnivora > Ailuridae > Ailurus > Ailurus styani. Next base: position 1,755,193 of record LNAC01000101.1, read on the forward strand.
TACGAATTTTCCTTTTTTGGTACCTGTGTCTAGGTGTAAATAACCTATTGGCCAGCCAGGGCTTATGGATATTTTGAGGTGGGTTGCCTAATGCACCTGTTTGTATTCAGCTTTGTGGTCACTGTGGACCCTTCTACCTCACTCAGATTGTCATTGTTCACGTTGGTTGCCTAAAAGCAACCTTTACACTACAGTCTCAAAATAATCACATTTTCTTTTTCTTTAAGATTTTATTTATTTGAAAGAGCATGAGCAGTAGAAAGGAGCAGAGGAAGAAGGGGAGAGAGAAAGAATCTGAAGCAGACTTCGCCCTGAGTGCAGAGCCCTACTGGGGTGGGGTGGGGGGGCTGGATCTCACGAACCTGAGATCATGACCTGAGGGGAAACCAGGAGTCAGGATACTTAACCTACCGAGCCACCCAAGTGCCCCGACAATCACTTGTTTTCTTGATTTAACTAAACCCTACTCTCCCCTGCTTACCTGAGACCTTTACAATTTTCTTTCATGACCATTCATTCTACTAATTAAGAAATTAATTTTTCAGCTTTAACAGAGTCTCTGTGGTTTGAACAAGAAAGCCTATTTCTTTCTCATACAAAAGTCTGAGCTGGGGGCGCCTGGGTGGCTCAGTCATTAAACATCTGCCTTTGGCTCAGGTCATGATCCCGGGGTCCTGGGATCTATCCCCACATGGGCTCCCTACTCAGTCGGAAGCCTGCTCCTTCCTCTCCCACGCCCCCTGCTTGTGTTCCCTCTCTTGCTGTGTCTCTCTGTCAAATAAATAAATAAATAAAATCTTTAAAAAAAAAAAATGAGTTGTTAGGTGGCAGGCAGTGATGAGTATAGGTACCGCTCATCCATTAGGTCATCTGGAAACCCAGGTCCCATTCATCTTTTTTGCTTCAGCACCTCCTGGGGGCGTTGTCTTTCCTGTGGTAGAAGCTGGCTCACTCTCATCCTGTTGCGTTCCAGGGCTCTGGAAGGGGAAACGAAGAACTGGAGGCCAAGCAGCTCCCTTTTAAAGATACGACATCAGCTCTCTTATTTAAATCACATTTACCATAATTTGCTATAATTTAGTCACATGGGCATACCTGCCTACATGGTGGCTGGGAAATGTCTCTACCTGGGTGGCCTTGCGTCCAGCTGAGATTTCAAGCCTTTGTCAAATAAAAGGGGAGACTGGATGTCGGAAGGCAATTAGCCATCTCTGCTACTTTGGCCTACATAAGTTTCCTGCTCCTTGAGTCAGTCTTAGAAAATTTTTAAACAAAAATTTTTCTTTGGGAAATTTTATTTTTATTGGCATACAGTTTTAAGATGATTTATATGTTGTAGCTTCTTTCTTGTTTCTTTCTTGTTTATTGGTATTTTTCTTCTTTGGCCAGTGGTATATGTATTTTATTATTTAGAGAATCAGCTCCTGCCTTTGTCAACTGTTTTGTTTTCTTATTAGTTTCTTTATTATTTTTTCTTTATGGTTTGCTTGTTAATTATTTTTCTTATATAGTTGAATGTTTAATATTTTTATTTAAAAAATGTCAGTTGCATGTATTTAGGGATATAAATTTTATCTTTTTAAAAGTTTTGGCGACCCATGAGTTTTTGATCTATAATTCTCTCATTTTCTAATTCACTGGCAATTCAAGTTCTCTCTTTGACTTAATAGGTACTCGGGAGGGTCTATTTTAATTTCCTGGTGATTGGGTTTCATCCCCCTTCTCCAGACTTATATTTGTAATTCTACTACATCATCGTTAGAGAATGTCATATATTCAGTTCCTTTTTTTTTTTAAGATTTTATTTATTTTATTTTAGAGAGGAGCACATGAGAGCGGGGGGAGGGACAGAAGGAGAGAAAGAAAGAGAACCTCAAGCAGACTCCCCACTGAGCATGGGGCCTCACATGGGGCTCAGTCCCATGACCCCGAGATCATGACCCGAGCCAAAATCAAGAGTTGGACACTTAACCAACTGAGCCACCCACGTGTCCCCCCACCCCCCTACCACCTGGCATGATGATTTATTTTAATGTATTATGTGTGTTTATAATGAGAGCTTTCTTTCTTTTATCCACAGAGATAATTATTACTTCATTTATTTAATTGAAATATAATTGACATATAAAATTATTTTAGTTTCAGGTATACAATATAAGGATTATATAGATATAGATACAGATTACAAAGTGATCATCACAAATCTAGTTAATATCCAACACCACACATAGTTAAAAAATTTTTCTTGTGATGAGAATTTTTAGGATTTATGATTATCAATTTAAGATATATAATACAGTATTATTAACTATAGTCACCATTCTGTACATTATATTTCCCGGATTTATTTTATAACTGGAAGTTTATAGCTTGTGACCACCTTTGCCCATCTCGCCCACTGCTCACTCCTGCCTCTGGCAACCATCTCTGGCAGTCTCTTCTCTGTATCTATGAGTTCAAGTTTGGGGTAGGGTGTTGTTTTGTTTTTTTTTTTAGATTCCACATAGCAGTGAGGTGATACTTGTCTACAACTGTCTGACTTGTTTCACCTAGCATAATGCTCTCATGGTCCATCCATGTTTTAACAAATGGCAAGATTTCCTTTTTTTTTACGGCTGAATAATATTCCTATGTGTATATCATATTATCTATTCATCTGTCAACAAACACTTCCATTTCTTGACTGTTGTAATTAATGCTACAGTGAACATATGCGTGTGGATATCTTTTTGAGGTTGTGTTTTTTGTTTCTATCAGATAAATGCCCAGAAGTGGAATTGCTGGAAAATGTAGTACTATTTTTTTTTTGTATTTTATTATTTACTTGACAGAGAAAGAGAGATCACAAGCAGGCAGAGAGGCAGGCAGAGAGAGGAGGAAGCAGGCTCCCCACTGAGCAGGGAGCCCAATGCGGGCCTCGATCCCAGGACCCTGGGATCATGACCTGAGCCGAAGGCAGAGGCTTTAACCCACTGAGCCACCCAGGCGCCCAATGTAGTACTATTTTTAATTTTTTGAGGAAATTTTAGTATGATTAGTTTTAGTTTTGTGAAAAATGTTGTTGGTACTTTATAGGGATTGTATTAAATCTGTAAATTACTTTGGCTAGTATGGACATTTTAACAATATTGGGTTTTCCAATCCTTGAGCACAGAATATCTTTCCATTTAATACCTTCTGGTTTCAGTGTACAGGTCTTTCACCCCCTTGGTTAAATTTATCCCTAGGTATTTTATTCTTGATGCAATTGTTAAGTGGGATTATTTTCTTAATTTCTTTTTCTCACAGTTTATTATTAGTGTATAGAAACACAACTGATTCTTTTGTTGGGGGGAAGGTGGGAGGAAGACAATGAACAAGTGAGGAGGAGGGTCAGAGAGAGAGAGGGGGAGAAACAGACTCTGCTGAGCAGGGAGCCCAATGTGGGGCTCGATCCCAGGACCCTGAGATCATGCCCTGAGCCGAAGGCAGATGCTTAACTGACTGAGCCACCCAGGTGCGCCAACACAACTGATTTTTATAAGTTGATTTATATCCTAACCATTTTTTGTTTATCCTCACAGTTTTTTGGCAGAGTCTTCAGGGGTTTCTATATATAATATTATGTCATCTGCAAATAGTAACAGTTCTTTTCCAATCTGGATGCCTTTTATTTCTTTTTCTTGCCAAATTGCTCTGGCAAGGACTTCCAATACTATGCTGAATATAAATGATGAGAATGGGCATCCTTGTCTTGTTCTGTCTCTGATAGAATAGTTTTATCATTTCACCACTGAGTATGTTAGCTGTGGTCTTGTCATATATGGCCTTTGTTGAGAGTTTTTATTGTAAATGGATGCTGAATTTTGCCAAATGCTTTTTCTGCAACTATTGAGATGATATGATTTTCATCCTTCGTTTTGTTAATGTGGTATATATTACATTGATTGACTTGCAGATATTGAACCATTCTTGCATCTCTGGAATAAATCTCGCTTGATCATTGTTTATGAACCTTTTGATGCATTGTTGAATTCAGTTTGCTAGTATTCTGTTGAGGAATTTTCAGCTATGAAATAACCCTTTTGAGTTATTGACTTCTTTTTTTTTTTTTTTTTTGTGAGTTAGTGACTTCTAATTTTCTTTTCTTGTGGTGTCTTTGCCTGGTTTTGGTATCACGATAATGCTGGCCTTGTAAAATAAGTTGGAAATGTCCCTTCCTCTATGTTTTTTGGAAGATTTTGAGAAGGATTTGTATTAATTCTTCTTAAATGTTTGATGGAATTCACCAATGAAACTGCCTAGTCCTAGACTTTGTTTTTTGAGAGACTTTTCATTATTGATTCAATCTCCTTAGTAGTAATCAGTCTGTCAGATTTTCTCTTTCTTCATGATTCAGTCTTGGTAGATTGTATGTTTTAGGAATTTACTCATTTCTTCTAGGTTGTCCATTTATTGGCATGATCTTTTTTAGATCCATATTGTCTTAAACTTTAATCTGTCCATGTGTTTCAGCTAGGGATCTTATTAAAAAGCTGATTCTGATTCAGTAGGTTCTGGAGTTGGACCTCAAATTTTACATTTTCACAAGCTCTCCAGTAATATTTATTCTGCTGTTCTTCAGACTACGCTTTTGAATGCAAAGTTCTTGTATGTGAATTCTTAATGGAGGCAAATTGTCTATTTAAAGCAGGGACAGATTCAGCATAATCCTGCATAGATTCTTTTAGGCCCTACAAACCTTACTGCTTGGTGAAAATGTCAAACTTCCTAGGAAGCTGCCATTAAAAAGAATTTCAGAAAATCTGGGACGCTTAATTCTTATCGCACCACTGCTCTTTTATATGTCTTGCAGCAGCATCCTGCAACTTTGCATTTATTAAGAGAATGTTTACAGGGCGCCTGGGTGGCTCAGTGGGTTAAAGCCTCTGCTTTCGGCCCAGGTCATTATCTCAGGGTCCTGGGATCGAGGCCGGCATCGGGCTCTCTGCTTGGCAGGGAGCCTGCTTCCCCCCACCCTCTCTCTCTGCCTGCCTCTCTGCCTCCTTGTGATCTCTCTCCCGCTGTGAAATAAATAAATAAAATCTTTAAAAAAAAAAAAAAAGAGAGAATGTTTACAAACATTAGGCTCATGTTTTGCAACCAAACTCAGCATTAGCGGGGCCATATTCTTTTTTTTTTTTTTCTGCTTCCTTTTTATTTGGGTTTGCCTGATAAGAATGACTAGATAAAGATCTATTTGAATATGAGATTGAGAGAGGCATGTCAGGGCTTCTTTTAAGTTTGGAAGTTGTATTGTTCTCTTTCCGTGAAGCTGAAATCTCTGAAAGTGTTAGCAAATTGATCATCACATGAAAGACAGGAAGAAGAGATTCTCAGAATGTTTCATTTTTAGATGAGTAGGTGATTGTGGCAAAAAAAAGATTGAATTATTTTCTTTCACATCATGTAGCAAGTTGATTTAATGGAAAAGTTGTGGGCATTGGAATTAAACTGATTTGGGGTCATGCATTGCCTTGGGTAAATAGTGTAATTTCTCTAAGCTTCATTTTCCTGATCAGTGGAATGGGAATATAATTCCCATCGGATTGATGTGAAGTTCAAATTAAAAGCACCTTGTACAATCTCTGGCCCGCTAGCCATGACTACATTTTTTTTTTTTTTAAGATTTTATTTATTTATTTCACAGAGGGAGAGAGATTACAAGGAGGCAGAGAGGCAGGCAG